>CAUYRT010089051.1:0-69826 GCA_963574885.1 Lepilemur ruficaudatus | reverse complement strand
CTGTACTGTTTGCCTTAAGTCAGCATCCGATGATGTTTTAGAGAGAACAGGAAAAAAATTAATGCTATAACTTTTTTTTTTATGAGACAGAGTCTCACTCTGCTGCCCGGGCTAGAGTGAGTGCCGTGGCGTCAGCCTAGCTCACAGCAACCTCAAACTCCTGGGCTCAAGCGATCCTTCTGCCCCAGCCTCCCAAACAGCTGGGACTGCGCCACCATGCCCGGCTAATTTTTTCCATATATATCTTTAGTTGGCCAATTGATTTCCTTCTATTTATAGTAGAGACGGGGTCTCACTCTTGCTCAGACTGGTTTCGAACTCCTGACCTTGAGTGATCTGCCTGCCTCAGCCTCCCAGAGTGCTAGGATTACAGGCGTGAGCCACCGCGCCCGGCCAATGCTATAACTTTTAACTGTGTTTTCCTCCCCCAGAAACCTCTTAATTGAGATAATATAGTTTTTGGATTAATGATAGGATCTTATAGGATCATTGCTTACCCATACTTCAACTTTGTCAGAAATTTTTGTTAGAAAACACATTTAAACATTTAACTTCGATTTCCCTGAAAAGTTCATGATATCCACAATGTCTGCTATGAACCCTCCCTTAGATGTTGCACAGCTGTGACCTGCACATCCTGAGCATCTGTAGGTCGTAGCCTGCATGTGTATATATGGTACATTAAATTTCAAAGCCTTGCTGCATAGCATCATTTATTAACATCTGAGGTGAATATTATAATGAACAAGATTTAACAGAATAAAATGGTAGAGTCACAGTTGTATGTCTTCAAACTTAAGCTGATTTTATTCAACTGTTCATTTATTTTCATGGAGGCTAATTAAAACCCACATTGAAACCTTTGTGCATTCAGAAGCAACCCTAGGTCTTGATTTGACTGCCTGATTTTATTGATTTCATTTGTGGCTTCAGCTATGAGAGGTTGGGTACTCTTAGAACTGGCATGGAATCTGCCACTGTAGAAACTGAAGATTTTATTTACTCTTAACAGCTGCATTACAGCCTGTCTATAGCTATTACCCTTGAGAACTCCTGAAGTAAAAGTCATCTTTGACCTAACTTCTTATGTGGTTCAATTTGGGATTCCTATGTGACTCAAATGACGCCAACTTAGAAAGTACCTGTACATCTTACCATGCCTATCACTGGGTTTCCTCAACTGCTAATGCTTCTCTTTTCCAGTAAAAAAGACTTTATAATGTTACCACTTATGATCTATTTCTTGTTGTGAATTGATTTTTTAAAAGTCCCATTTTCTCCTTAAGACCTTTGAAAAAAATTTTCTTCTTTGTCTTTGGATACTCTCATTTTGAATTCAAGAGAACAATTTTAAGTATGTTTTCTCACAGATAATAGACATTTAGTTGATGATCACTGCATTCTGCCCCAAAATTACATTAAAGAAGGGGCAATTAGTCATAGAAGCCAATGCCAAACAAATACAGAAATTCCATTCTACTTGAGTTCATTTCATGGGGGTGTGTTTTTAGTGTTAGAATCTTTGGGGTGAATTATGACATTAGTGAAGGCACTTAATTCAACTGATACTCTTTATTGCATCACTTTTTAGCAATACTGCTAAAGTGACAGAACATTCTATTTCTCTGATTTGCCTGAGCAATATATTATAGTCATTAGCAAGGAGAATTAGAACTGCACCTACCTGTTACTGAACAAAAATTAGAGCTGTAAATAATGCACAACATCTCAGTTTAGACAGATGACCTTATCTGCTTATCTTCCTACTATGTATAACAAAGTAATCATTGATAAAGGATATTAACAGCTGTTTTAATTTGAAATTAAACTTTTATAAATCAAATTAGTACTTCTCCGCAATAAAAGAGATCACTGAGATTGATTTAACCGGCAAAGTCTTAAATCTTTTTAGCTCCTGTCTAGGTGGCAGAACTGAGAGTCATCCTCATATAACTCCTTCCCTTGGCGAAAATTTCAAGTGCCTGATAATTTTGTTTATTTTATTTTATTTTTATTTAAAGTTTTCTTTTCTTTTTTTTTGAAAAATTTATTGAAGTATAATTTACATTCCATGCCATTACTCCATTTTAAGTGAACAATTAAATAATTTTTAGACATTATGCATTACTCTGTATGCATTCTTCTTCTGAAAAATCAAAACATCTCATTTGTAAAAATGTTGCTCAAATTGCTAGTGTAATTTTAAAAGATCTAATTGATTCAATTTGGGGGGGGCAGAAGGGAACATAAATAGGTATTATTGAGAAGGTTAATTTGTTGTAGTTGAATCCATTTTAAGTTTGACATTTTTGGATGATTGTAAAAATATATATATATATATATACATATATATATATATATAATTACCCTGAAACTGTGCCAACAATGAGTCTTTTTCTCAACCTGTATCTTGTCTCCGTTGGTATATTTACTTTGAGCATTAGATTTCCTTATATATATTTGGGTCTCTAAGCACTCATTGATTTATTTCTTGCAACAAATATTTATTGAGTGCCCAGAGTGCCAAACGTTATGCTAACGCTAGGAGAGAGAAGTGTTGGGAGGGATGAATAAGACCCAGTAAAGCCTTCCAAATAGAATCTGTAACCTTGACTGGTGTTAGATAAGCCTTCAGGGGATTTTTTAGTGACTGAAGTTCATTCACCATATTTAGGGCCAATTGGATTTAGACCATTTAAGATGTGTAACTTACAAGAAGAAAATGTAATATATGCATTAGTAACATTTTCCCATAATAAATAATTCTCAACATTTTGAACTACTTAGAAATATGAGATAGTATTTAGTAAAGAATTATATGAAAATATTTATTAAATAAAACAAAATTAACTAAATTCTGTCCAGTAATAAAAAATGACAATTATTGATGGATACAATTAAAGTTGATTTTTATCTGTAAGCTTTATAGATTTTATCTTTACTGGAGCTCCTTCCAAGCACCTTCTAAGGGGACCTTTGAAGGAATTTTCCTCAAGATGTTATGCTGGAAAAAACCTAATCTACTCATAAAAAAGCTTGATCAAGCTTAGCAACTTTATTTTCAGAAATAATTCTTTTATATAACCTAATATCATCAAGGAAATAGGTAGTATTTAAAACTCCTTTCTTTTTAGAGAATTGCATCATTCCTAATCTACTAATTCTCTGCAGGAATTTATATGATTCAAAATCCTAAACTAGAATGTTAATTTTATCTAATATTATAGAGAGGTAAAAGTTTCAAGTGCTAATAGTTACCAGAGCTCCAAACCCTAGTGAGCCCATTAGAGTTACTGGAAAACATTAATTGTGATACATAGTGGCCGCACAGAACTTTCTGGGTTCAACACAACTCAAACCGCAATGATCTGTTCCTATTTCCTATTGCCAATCAGACATGTTGCTCTTTGAAAACCATTACTATTTTCACTTGAATCTGAAATGTATTAATAGCTTTATGACTTGCTATTAAATTTTAAAGTTTTTGTTATTGTATGTTGATAAAATACTTCTATTCCTTAGAGTAGCTCTTCTTTGTAGCTCTTCAAAGAAAAGGGCCAAATAGAAGTTTATAAATGTAAAAATAGGACAGGGAGGGACTGATTCTGGAAGCTGAACGGGTAAGACAATGTGTCATCATTACATATTTAAATTTGAGAAATAAATGCAGTATATTACTGCAATCATTGTGCTCACTGTTTTACACTAAATTATTGAGAAAAATCTGGATTTCAATTTTACTTTTATTTTTCATGGAAAGTGGTCCTAATATTGGTAAATCTTACGAAGAAGAAGCTCTGACAATATACAATGTTTTCTTTTTTGGGGAGTGGTGGTCGTCTTTTAAACAATATTTAGATGTTCATGGTCGTTTGTTACATAGTATAATGAGCCCCAGTGTAGCAAAGGCATAGACTGAAGTATTCAGTGAGGGGATAGCAAACTAATTAGGTGCTCATAAAAGAGCATATGCAAGGAGCTTCTGAACAGGTCACAAGAAATGAGAAAAATTAACTTGAAATAAATCACTTTTTAGAGATAACAATGAGGAATGCTAGAGAAAGGAGAAATGCTTTGTAAATGGGTGAGTGAGTAAGTGCTGTGAAGACCTAAAGAAAATCAGTGGACCAGGCTAGATTATTTATCTTTCTTGCCAAGGTCACAATTTTAGCCACTCAACAGGTCAACTACCATTTCTCTTGTACTGTAGGTCACACTGTTAACTCCAGGTGGCCAAAAATAACCCTAACTATCACAGTTTGGGAGCTCAGGATGTCCCAAGCACTGTGCATGCATTATTTCACTTTATGTACATTTTTCACATATTATTTCATTTAATCCTTACAGTTATTTTATGAAGCAGGTGTTAATATCTCCATTTATAAAAAGAGAAATTGAAAGTTGGAGATCAATTTATTACACAGCCAAAAATAGCCAGAGGGGTGACATGAATCCTTGTGCATCTGACCTCAAAGCCTATCCTTTTAAACCTTATTCTTTTTTGCAATCTGTCACACCACAAATTGTATTATATAAGAAAGAGTGACTAAGTAAGCAAACTCATCATTACACACACATCAATTAGAGTGTCACAGACTGAAAATAGATTAGCAGAATCTTTTTACCTGTGAGCTATATATTAAGTATTAATAGACTAAAGAAGATTGTAGGGTTCTTCCCCTGGAGGAATTGCTGAGCTAGTTTTGGAGGTAGATCAGGGTACTAATTGGTACTGTTAGCCATTTGTTCTACACATTCTTTAAAGATTTGCGGTATTTTGAACTATCTTACTGTATATGTGTAACAGTTCATAGAGGAGCCCCTGGAGTCAGACATCACTGGGTCAAAGTCTGGCTATTCCACTGGTGATATACCTTGGTCACATTTCTTACTTCTTGTTGCCTCAGTTTTCCCTGTGTGGAGATGGGCAATTTGTGACCTGGTGTTTTTTTCTATCCTCTCTCCTTTTTTTATTTTTACATCTAAGGCTTTTTTTTTCTTTTTTTTTTTTTTTATTTCAGGAAAATATGAGAGTACAAACATTTTGGTTACATTTTATATCTTTGCCTCTCCCTAGCAAGGGTTATAGGTATTCCCCTCCCCTCCACAATGCTCACCACATCCCTCATATGTGGGTCTACCCCCCAACCCCCGAATCCCTGGTGAACACCACCACCATTTGAGCACCGTAGTGTTAATCAGTCAGTACCAATTTGATGGCGGATACATGTGGAGCCCATTCTTCCGATCTTGTGTCACCTCACTTCGAATAATCCCTAAGGCTTTTGACTGAAGTTTTCTGCCTCTTTAATAGCTAATGATCCATATCTGACTCAACATATAGTACAGTTTTTTCCAAAGTGAAGTACTCAGGAGGCATGCATAATGATCCAGTGTGGCATCTGAAAAAGGTTAGATTGTCTACTGATATTTACTTTTTATCTAAAAAAGAAAAAAAGTTAGGTTTAGTAATATTCAATATAAAGGTTTAGATTAGTACTTGTATGTAGTATATAAATACATATATAAAAATATATATTTTATTTATTTTTATTTCAGCATATTACGGGGGTACAAATGTTTAGGTTACATATATTGCCTTTGCCCCGCCCGAGTCAGAGCTTCAAGTGTGTCCACAAAGTCAATGGTGATCTAGCACCTCTTGTATTAATTATCCTGGATAGAGCTGGAGCCCATTTTGCTAAGCAGAGTGTCACAGGAATGGAAAAACAATCACCATATGTACTCATCATCAAATTGTTATTAACTGACCAACACTTAAGTGCACATATAATAGTAACATTTGTTGGGTGCTGGGCAGATTGGGGGGGAGGAGATGGGTATATACACACCTAATTGTTGCAGTGTGCACCACCATCTGGGGGATGGACACACTTAAAATATATATTATCTATATATATATTTTGCATGTGAACAGTAAAAAAATTTTGTTTTTGAACAGGAGTACTTGGTCAAAAAAATTTAGAGGCCATTGCCCTATTATTTAGTACTTGAATGAAGCTTTATGGGTGACAAAGGGAGGGGTTTTTGCAAAAATTCTTTCTGAAAACTTTCTTAGGGTCCAGAATTTAAGAAGGTCACAAGGAGATAATCTTTTTATGCGTATCTAAGGCCAATGTGGGTCAATGTTAGTGCTTGGTTCTTTTGATTGCAGTGTCCTGTGGTGGAACTTCAGTATAGTGTTAACATAGTTTTGATGTTGATATTTTTAAGGCAAGAACTACTTTATGCAAGCTGGTTTTTTGCCCATCTTCTGTTAAGGTTTCAATTTTATTTGAAGGGAAGAAAGAAAAAATGCATGGATAATATGCAGTATAATCCATTGTTAATACTCTTATTAAGCAATTGGCAAGACATCCACCTTATAAACTGAATAAATTCTGTTTAAATTAGTTGCTTTGATAATTAATGAAAATTGATGTTAAGCTACTTGTGGGAATTCATATGCTGAGAAGATTTTCTTCCATTTTGAAGCAAACAAATAGAAGTTAATGCAAAGAAGTTGTCTGTGCTTCTGTCATTGGGACCCAAACACATGTAATAAAAAGATTTCCCATGAAGTTTAATTTTACTTAGGACTGAGGCGGTGTTTGTCAAACTGTGAGCTACAGAAGAAATCTGTAGTCCTGTTGGATTTCAAAGCCATTTTTACAATACTGCTTCCATTTGCACCAGGAAAAAAATTTTACAGAATAATAAGCTATTTATTTTGAGGGTTGGACCAGTTGATTTCAGTGATTAAAAACCACTGATCTTCACATTGATAGTTTACGTAATGGTGTTGAAACTGTGCATATTAATAAAAGATGAAATGGTTTTAAATGCTTTTTATAAACAATGCCAATTACAGAATGGGCTAAATTCACTTTGACTGTAAAATCTCATAATATGGTGCCAAGATGCTCTACCATTCTCAGTAAAAGTTGTTCTTTTTATGGATTTATAGCCTATTTGGTACTCTTTTAAAATGAAAACTATACCCCTAATTATATAATCAGGGAGAGTACTAGAGTAATTATAGCCATATGTTTTCTGCAATCTTTGAACACAATATCAAATGCTGGTGTTCTGAGTGGTCTGTTTCCAAATACCCAAGTTTAGATTGGACCAAGAATATATGTTAGGAAACATATCTGATGAGTGTTTCAAGGCTGGTCACATCATTTGATTGCATTTGGAGGATGTAGATTGGCTTGGTCTGTGAGCTGGGTATGAATGGCTACAGGAAGAAAAATCCTTCTATGAATTCAAATCATTTACATTCTGTCAACACGAGCTATATTTGTATAAGGGATGCCTTTTATTGGGAACATAACACAGTAATTTCAGAAGATTGTTTTTACTATATTTATATTATACTATATGAAAAATATTCAGAAAATATTTGAATGAAAGCGATGGCAAAACCATTGACTGTTAGTATGGAATAGGTTTGAATATTAAAAAAACAATGTGCCAGTCATCATTGAGTAACTCAGCTGGAATTCTTGCTTTTTGGAGGATTTCAGAGGAAGTGCCAAGAAATTATGCTCAAGAATCTCAAGATTGGTAAGAGCTAGGGAAAGGATTTCTTTCAGCAGAGCTGTAAAGTCACACCAGAAATAATTCTCAGGCTTGTGAAATGCCTTTTGAGACAACTAGTATTTTTATATCAACTGTAAATTAATATCCTATTCTTTTTCAATTTTATAATTAGTTCTATGTTATAGTATTTTAAGTTAGGAGTTAACACAGAGTTAATTTTACAGACATGAAAAATTGTATGTTGAAGGCCTTCCCATTTCTTGAATGTTTTTCTTTTGCTACTTAATACAATGGGAGAAAAAGTAGATGATTTTCTGTACCAATTTCAAGTTTGGTAAGAACTGAAGGATGCTTAAATAATGGATAACTTTAACTAAATCGTAGAGGGGACAGAAAATAGGCACCATTTATTAAGTGCCTACTATGTGCCAGCTATTTTTCTAAGTTCTTTACATGAGCTATATAATGTAATCTTCACATTAACCCTATGATGTATATAATATTGTCTCCATTTTACAGATGAGGAAACTGAAGTCCAGAGAAATTGAGGGATTTTTAAAAAATCATACAACTGGTACATGACAGAACTGGGATTTGAACTAAGGGCTCTCAGGCACCAAAAGCCCATGTTCATTCCACAGTGTTTTACTTCCCACAGATGGGCATTAAATATGGCATTATTTAGCCACAGGTTGAATACACTTCTCAGGAGAAATCAGCTTGTTCTATGTATGTGTGAGAATCACCAAGGTTTATTTGCTGATTGCTTTCAATTGACTCAGGGCTGATTCTCTAGGAGAAGGCAATGCCTTCATTTACTACCTGGAATAATAAAGGTGTACCACAATTACACAAACATATTGTATCTGCTAGGAACCAGCATACATATTTGATGCAGAATGAAAATATGCCCTTTGTTTGGCTCAACCCATTAATTTTAAAGTGCCTAGAGTCCAAAGTGGCCCCAAACAGCTGGAATACTACCTGCTATTCGAAAATAGACACTCAAATCCTCTTCCCAGCCATAAAAATAAAATTGTTCTTCTTTTCTTAATAAGCTTTGTCAGTGTAAAAAGAACTAAAATTGATTGCCTGGTGTTTTTTCTTATTTTGTATTGAGTCCTGTATTATACTGCTGTTATGATGAAATCTGAAGTAGTCATTTGTAGTTTTCCCCCAATAAAATTTTTGGAAGAAAAAAAAAAATCAAACACATTTCCTACCTGCAAGAACCCTTGTAAAAAAAAATTTTATAAAGTCGTATTTGTAGGCCGTACATAATTTGTTTTAAATAATTGAGTTAGTTTAAACATATTTTAATATTTTATATAGAGTGGGTTTTCTCTTTTCCTTTCTATTTCCTTCCATTTTTACAAAACAAATGTTACTTTAAAAAATTTTATTATAATTCTTTAGACTGTCTACCCTGGATATTCCATTTTTGAAGCCTGTTTGAGAATTTATTCATTTATGCAGTGTGAAATTGTACAAAGAGCAGTGTACTGGATGTCATTGTAATAATGCCCAACTTACAATCTTATTTTGTAAAAAGAAGTGTCTAGCCCAGTGCCTGATATATTATTGGAACTTCTTAATTGTTACATCTCTGATAGCTGAATGACCTTGGGCAGTTCTCTAGCCCTCAGTTTTCTTAAATTAAAAATGTGAGGCTTACAGATGATTTCTAAGGGCCTTTAACTAGCTCTGCAATGCTATAAGGGAGGAAAAATAATCTTTTCCTTCATGCTTCAAGAATTCCTAGCTAGGACTCCTTGTAACAAAAGACAGATTAACATGAGAAGTTTAATAACCAAACAGAAGTTTGATAACATGTATACCTCCTATATGCATGGGAGATACCCCAGAGAAATAAATAAATCCCTATCTAGAGAAGATCTCAAAGAAGTAGCTTTGACTCTAAGCTTAAATACCATGTTTTCTGAACAAAGAAAGAAAGTTACGGGGAAAGGCCCGGTAAAGATGAGATGGGCCAGAAAAGCACAGTAAAACAAGAGAAAGGTTTGCTATGCAGATTTAAGACTGTGTGTTCTCTATTGATTAAGAGTCTGTAGTGATTTAGTAGTTATTCCTCTCTTTCCTGTGCAGAGAGAGAGAAACACCCTTACAAGTGGAGATTTCCTTTATAGATATGAATTTTTCTTACAAAAGGGTCACTTTCAGAGTTTTTGTATTTGAAATTTCTCAAAATAACTAGTGCAAAATAATCATTATGCTAAAGAGGCATATTGGGAGTGGCATATTCTGGTCTCCCACTGTTATATTTTGGGGTGACATGTCCTGAGCCCCATCAATGCCATAATTTCCAGATAAAGACATGTAACATCTGATCCCAAAGTGATTTACAGATTCAGTGCAATCCCCATCAAAATACCAATGTCATATTTCACAGATCAACAAAAAATAATTCTATGCCTTGTCTGGAACCAGAAAAGAGCCCTAATAGCCAAAGCAATCTTAAGCAAAAAGAATAAATCAGGAGGCATCATATTACCAGACTTCAAACTGTACTACAAGGATATGGTAACCAAAACAGCATGATATTGGCACAAAAATAGAGACATAGACCAATGTAACAGAATAGAGAACCCAGATATAAAACCATCCACATAAGGAGAACTGATCTTTCACAAAGCAGACAACAATACACACTGGGGAAAAGAAGCCCTATTCAATAAATGGTGCTGGGAAAATTGGATAGCCACATGCAGCAGAATGAAACAGGATCCATATCTCTCACCACTCACAAAAATTAATTCAAGATGAATAGAAATCCTAAATGTAATGCATGAAATCATAAGAATTTTAGAAGAAAATATAGGAAAAATTCTTCTAGGTATCAAACCTGGTTAAAGAATTTATGGCTAAGACTATTAAAGACAATTAAAGTAACAACAAATAAATGGGACTTGATTAAATTAAAAAGCTTCTGCACAGCTAAGGAAATAATCAACAGAGCAAACAGACAACCTATAGAATGGGAGAAAATATTCTCAAGCTACCTCTGATAACGGGATAACATCCAGAATCTACAAAGAACTACAGCAAATTATCAAGGAAAAAACCAACTCCATTAAAAATTGGGCAAAAGAAATGAACAAAGCTTTTCAAAAGGAGATAGACAAATGGCCAATAAACATATTAAAAAATGTTTAATGTCACTAATCATCAGGGAAATGAATATTAAAACCATAATAAGATATTACCTTACCTCAGTTAGAATGGCTTTTCATAAAAAGTCCGAAAAGTATACATCCTGGCATGGATGCAGAGAGAAAGGAGTGCTTATATATTGTTGGTGGTACTGAAAATTAGTACAACCTCCATGGAAAACGGTATGGAGATTCCTCAAAGAACTAATGTGCACCTATCATTCATTCCAGGAATCCCACTACTAGATATTTACCTGAAGAAAACTAAATCATTTTGTCAAAAAGACACCTGCACTCGAATGTTTATTGCAGCATAATTCACAATTGCAAAGATGTGGAATCTACCCAAGTGCCCATGAATTCATGAGTGGAATAATAAAATGTGGTATATGTATACCATGGAATACTACTCAGCCATAGGAAGGGTGAATTAATGCCTTTCACAACAATTTGGATGGAACTGGACAGCATTATCTTAAGTGATGTATCTAAAGAATAGAAAAACAAACATCACATGCACTCATTATTAAATTGGAAGTAACTGGTGAGCATGCATGTGCACAGAGGAATGTAAAACTCAGTGGAAATCAAGCAGTGGGGCGTGGGGAAGAGGGGATGGGTGAAAACCTACCTAAGGGGTGGAATGAACACTATCTGAGTGATGGACATACTTATAACCCTGACTCAACCATTAAAAATGCAATCCATGTAACCAAAAGTATTTATTCCCCTGTAATATTTTGAAATAAATAAATAAATGGGCAAAATAATATTACATATATAGATGGAAGTCTATCTATCTATCTATCTATCTATCTATCTATCTATCTATCTATCTATCTATGAAACTGATCTGGCTTGATCATACAAAGGGAGGTTTTGCAACATTTGCAGAGTCTAGGACTTCTCCCTTACCCTGTCATGACCAGTTTGTTCTGTTTTAACTTTTGAGCATCTCAAATAGCAACAGTGAGTACATTTTGTCTGTCTGCTGCGGCATCATTTCAGCAGGAGTGTAAATGAAATGAAAGAAGAGAATCCAAAGGACACTTTCTATACATGTTTTGCTGACTTTTAGCTTGCTTTGCTAGTTTGAGTATAAGTGGTTTGTAAAATGCCTTAACATATGTAAGATTTGACAATAAAATAATGAGATTTATATTTTTAACACTCTAGAACTTGTTAAGCAACTATGTCTTATGGGAATGCTATATGCTTATTCCAATGTTATCTCCATTGGTTAGAATATTTTGAAGGAAGTTACTTTTTTGTAATGAGCTTTTTATAGTTAGATTATGATCCAAGCACAAATATTACTCTTATAACTTTATAGACATCACTTAGTTTGGAAAAAAATATGATTATACATTCAGCCTCATCAAATACCTGTTAATTAGGCTTTGTTCAATTTAATTTCTCCTAAAGGGGGCTGATTAGCCATTATTAAAACACTGAAATTTTTTTTTAACTTACTCATTGGTAAGTAAAAGTAGAAAAATTCACAATATATTTTAGTATGTGAACTACCATGGAAAAAGTAGTACTACTTTCTAAGAGGGGTGATTTTGAACAAAATAATACTAATTTTGGCTACATGAATTCTGCTGTCTATATTGAAAAGTCAATTACTTTAAAGATACCTCTTTGTTCTCCATTAAATCAATTCATTGTTAAATATAATTCAAAAACATAGCCTCAGGGAAGCCCTTTTGAAATGGCAGAGTGGAGACCTCTGAAAATCCACTCCTTAAAAACAATGAGAACACTGGCAAAAATAGTCAAAATAACGTTTTCAGAACTCTGGACATTAACCAATGGTTTACAACAAGAAAAATGGCTGAATTTCTGTAAGAACAATGATTTTTGTGGTACTTTAGTTTGCTCTGTTTCCATCCCCCTTTCCCTAGATTCATAGTAGCCTTGAAAGTCAGTAGTCACACAACCATGGTATTAATAGCTGTGAAACCAGCAGCTTAGCAGCCACTGGAAAGGGCAGAATGGGTTTGGAACTCCCCAAAAAGCCCTATTCTTCTGAGTCAATTGCATAAAGTAATGATTATAAAACTGTATTGTTTGGCATATAATCTCTAAAAATGTGATTTGTTTGAAATAATGTAAGAGCTAAAACATAAAATGTGAGAAAAGAAAAGATAGCAATAGACCTGTTACCTTAAGCAGTTGTTTCTTAGATATGAAGATTCTGGTCTTCCTCCTCCTTCTCCTCCTTTTCTTATTTAGCCCTAGATCAAATATTACTTCTCTTAAGAAGCCTCTTCCTGCAAACTGCATCCTCTGCATCCTACTTGAATTTGTGTTCCCATGGCAGTATACCTGCAGGAAAAAATTTATCATGACATTTTACGGTTTATGTTAATATCTTTGTGTCTCTCTCCACAGCTAGGCTTTGATCTCCTTGAACTTAAGCAACATTTTTGTATGGTCAAGACTAGCCATGTCTGACATATAATAGGGATTTAATATATAGTTATCTAATTTTAGTTTAAAATAAATTTTGGACTAAGTTGCTGAAGGAATAGGATAGAATTATTTCTAATAGAAATTATGAGTTAAAAATAATATTTATTGTATTAGTCTTATTTCCTCTTTAATTTCCTTCAGATGATAATAATGTAAAACCCTTACTTGTGTAATAGAGAGCACTGGTAATATAATTAAAAAAAAAAACTTGCCATTTTTCTATTGGCCGCATGATGGACAACTATTTTTGCGTTGTCGTATGAGTCTGTCATAAGATTTTGTATATAATGAGTAGTCAATATTTATTTGATAGATCAATGAATGAATGCAGACTGCGAAAGTACTATCCGAAGATCTTTCCCCTGTAAATTATTATCCGTCTTATTATATTGAAAGCGTCTTCTAAAAAATAAGATGAATTTTGAATTTTGTTCATTTGGCTGGTGGGATATTTGTATTTAGAAATAATGTGAATTGATAACATATCAATCATTCATGATTTTTTTAATATGAGTAATTGTCCCATTAGGCATTTTTGCATGCTATATTACATAAATGACAGTAATTATCTATGAAATTCAAGTATCTTAGAAAAGTAATTTTTATTTCAACTTTTATTTCAGTATTTATAAACTTTACTAATAAGGAGTCCCAACTGAATTATAAATATTTAACGATACTTGCAAATTGTAAAGCATTACACATATTAGAAAAAAATTAGTCTGAGTGTAGAAGCAGTGCTACACTTTTTTTTTCCTGACTTATTGGTTTCTTTTTAAGCTTTGCAATCAAATAAATTTCTCTAGTCACTCAGAAGTGTAAATAAAGAGCACTCAAGATACTTATATATTTTATATTTAGTGAGGGTACTGCTGAAGAAAAACAAAAAACTTGCAACTGAATCTAAGCGATTAAATGTAATGAATTACATAGATTAGGCAATAAATAACCTACTGAACAGAGAATGCTTAAGTGAACTTTTTTGTTAGAGACTAAATTTTAAAATGCCAAGCAATTCTTCATTACTGGTATTGGTATTCTTATTTATTTAGTTCAATCTTGCTATTTGATTAAGTCATTTAGGGGATGAAAAATATTTGGCCTCCCATTTTTTTCTAAAAGTATAAAGATGATAAACCAAAATCAATAATGGAAGAAAAAGTAAAGAGAATGCTAATGGAAGGATAATGATGAAAATGTGAAAAGTGAAAATGTGTAATATTAGTATATTTTATAGGTAAGTTTAAACTTTCCTTCTGAAGGTTTGATAATTGAATCATCCTGTCAAAATAAACTGACAATAGATTAACAGGAGAAAAAGGCATATGAACTTATTAACATGCACATGGACTTGGGAGTCCTGTAAATATGAGATTCAAAGAAAAGGACAGATGGTTGAAATTTATATATCCTCTTTATAGGGAAGGGGGTGATGAGGAAATGTGAGTGATTTTGAAGAGTTGTAAGTGATTTTTAGGGGAACTGAAGGGGCCTAGGAGATAAAAATTAGCTTGTAGATGATTCTCTTTGGAATTTGAATGGGCCCTAGAGACAGACAACATCTTGTGACAAAGTCCATCTGGGCATAGTTATGTTCCTCAGTCTTCTTTCCTGCCATAGATAATGAGATTTCAGGAGGGAATGGAAAGCAATTGTATTCTTTCTGGAGGAACATGAGATAAAGGAACTTCAGAGAGAGAGTTCCACTTTGTGTTTGGGTAAGAAACAGGAGAAGGTCAGAAATTCCTTGGTTCTGAGGCTGCTTCTAAGGCCTTTTAATTTCCTTTAATTAAAAAGTGCTCAGCATGCCAAATCACCATAATTTGGAGTATTGTTCTCTGAACCCCAACAATAGCTATAATAAGGCATATTATTTAATATATTTTTACATAATTGTGTAATACAATTTTCAGAACTTTTATAAAGTAATGATAGATATCATCTATCACTGTCAGCAACTGAGGTTCTTCCTGTCTTTCTCTCTTTTATGGTTTCACCTCACTTTCTCAGTTTTTTCCTCCTCCCACCTCTCCTATTATACCATACGAGCCTTGGTTTTCTATCTGTCTGTGACTGAAACACGCTGAGTGACTTTGAGTAACTTATGTAACCATTTAGGGTTGTTAGATATTTAATTAGGAGATGATATTTAATCCTTTTATGTCTCTTTCCAGATTTAAAAGGTTATCATGTGTATATGCTAATAGACTAATAACAGTGTTACCGAAAGTTCAGACTTGTCCCCAAGGCTGCATCAGAAGAATAAGGACAAATGGTTTGAGGAGAAGAAAACGGAAGTTTATTCTCCTCATTTGCCAGCAAATAAGGAGAATGGCAGACTCACATCTTAAAGTACCCATTGTCCTAACTATACACAGACATACAGAACTTTTAAAGGGGGGGGGCAGTGTTTCAGTTTCAGGGTATTGCTGTTTAACTGTAGTTGATGGTTCTGATCAACCCCATCTCCGGTGAAGGCAATCTTGTGACCTCTGCCTGGACAGTTCTGTTGAGCCCTCTCTATGGTATAAAAAACCAAAGAACACTCCCTTATCCTTCTGGCCACTGGCCTTGGGCAGGGAATGTAGGCTTTAATTCCCAAAAAGAATGTGTGTGTGTGAGGGGATGGTTAAAAGACGGCTTGTAAAACATTTTATACTTTTTTAGCCTATTCTCTGTGTTACAGTAGGTTAACATTATATATCATTAGTCTTTGGAAGTCTTGGTGTTGCTTATATTCTAGCTTTTATGACTGACTCAACACATTTGGTGTGTGATATAGGTGACTGATGGATGTCACTTATTTGGTATGGATCCCAAATGTCAGCTTTTCTGTTAATAATTACTACCCCAGAATCAACAATTCATGACTCAACACCTGTTTGCATTCTCCATAAAAAATTTACACCTAAAACAGCAGTAAACAATGTTGATTATGTTGAAAGTCATTTTGGAGGAAAGATTTTACCTTGCACATTCCATAACAAACTACTTTAAAAATCTTTGTTAGACCTGTATGTTCTCCAAAGATCACCTTATTTCTCTGCTACATTGCCAAGGAAATTCTTCTTTAGTTATTCTAGGACTAAGAAGCATTTAGCTTCCCTGGCTCCTGCGTACCTATTCTCTAGGTTACCTTCAACCAACTTTAGGTTTCTTTTCCCTCTATTTTACCTAATAATTTCCTCTCTTTATTCAAACTGCATACAACCACCCATCAATGTGCTCAGGCAATAAAGGGCCATTTTGTTGTACTGGGATCCAGTCTCCTCAGAAGGCAGTGGGCATTGAACAAATAATGGGATTGTTATGGTTGAAATAGTCATATTATGTAGAATTATGAGTTTTAAGAGTTGAAGATAATTTGACACCACAGAGTGAAGATCAGCATATTCATCTTAACTATATGAAATCATAAATTGGAAAAAAGGTAAACATTTTAAAATTGTATCCTGGAAGACCCAGGATGCCTGTAAACTTGGGAGTTTGATTTGGAAAGTATTCAACTTCTCTGGGCCAACCTTAACGTTTTGGTGGTGTTTTCTTCAAGATGAATGTATGTGTTATATAATATTTAATAGTTATAATATTATATATGTGTGCATATACACAGTTATAATTAGTACCACATAATGTACATATAGGTTTCTTTATTTGGCTTAAATGACACAATTTATTTCCCACAATTCTGGAGGCTGGAAGTCCAATATCAAGGTGCTGGCCAATTCGGTTCCAGAGGTGAGGGCTCTTTTCCTGGTTTACAGATGATAGCCTTCTCACTGTGCCCTCACATGGTGGAGAGCAAGCCATATAGGTTTCTTGAACTTTTTTATAGAGCAGTTCAAACATAGCCAAAGGAGAAATAATAATGTAATGAGCCTTTATGTACCCATCATCCACCTACAATAATTCTTTTTTTTTTTTGCCTTTACTATTTTTTTTTAGAGAGATATAGATGGCATCTCACTGTGCTCAGGCTGGTGTCTGGCTGGTGTCAACCCCCTGAGCTGCAGCTATCCTTTCTGCCTCAGCCTCCCAGAAAGCTAGGATTACAGGCGTGAGCCACCGCGCCCGGCCACCTTCAATAATTCTTACTTCATAATCCATCTTATTTTATCTCTGTCACACTCACTTCATCCCCCTCACATATTATTTTGAAGTGAATCCCAGATGTCATATCATCTGCAAATATTTCAACCATATATAATTGTATAGTTTACCTTTTTTTAATTTTATGTATCAAACATTTCCTCATGAAATTAATTTAAAAAACCACAAATGCATTGGATGTATAATATTACATTTTATGGATTTAGTATAGTTTATTTTAAACAATGGTTCTATTGTTAGATATTTAGTTTGTTTCTGGTTTTTGATATTATAAATGACACTACACTGAGAATATTTGTCCACAAATCTTTATTATAATATCTGACTTCTTCCTTTGCATAGAATTTCTAGTAAAGAAGCTGTAAGTATATTAAATGTATTTGAAACCTACTGTAACAATTTCTGACTCGTGACTTTTCTTTAATTTTTGATACCTGGATTGAAAAGCAAACAGGGAAGCTGGATAAGGTAATCTTTATACTTTCTAATCAGTCAAAAATTTGTTTCAGGAATTTCCTATAATGGATACCTTCCTAAATTATTCCATAACCAATTAAAATCAATTGTATAATCTTGAGGATGATGTTTGCAGATTTAATTTACATTTGATGGCAACGAACAGCCAGTCTTGGGGAGTAGCTATTTTAGTGATATTCTTCTGAAGTCCCATTAATATTATCTGAACATTTTTTAAGTTTCTTGAAATACATTATAGTTCATTTTATATAAACATTCTAAATATTTATAATGCAAGACCCAGAAGTAATTTTCCAACTATGCTCAGTGCCATTCAGATTCTCATTAAAGTTCTGTGCTAGTTTCAGGATACATAAGTTAAGAATATAAAGAAATGAAAAAAAATCCAAAGACAATAATAGAAATTAGTGAAGGGTTAGAAAACAGGATCAGTAAAGATGGTTAAGGAAATTATGTTGGTTTAACCTGGAGAGAAGGAAGCTCAGGAATGTTTGGGAATTACAGAAGACATTAAAACAGCCTATAATGTGATATATGCCTCCTAAGCATTGTAAACACCAATGGGAAAATTCTAGTTTGGTTCCACTTTTTTGAACTCAGAGGTAGCCATCTGAGTTTATTAATTTTGATTGTTTTCCATTTGCACTAATTTCTGATTCTATCTTTATAAGTTTTTCCTTCTATTCTTTTAGGATTTGCTGTTATTCTTTTTCCAATTTTTAAAGTTTTCAATATGCTTAGCATATTCATTGTCAGTCATTTAAAAAAATAATTTCTATACTCTGGTTCCTCTTCAGATTATATGAATCTTTTACCTTTTACTAAAAAAAATTCTAACAAATATTTAATTCTCTGTATTTTCCTCTAAGTAATATTTGGCTGTTATAGTTTGACCTAAGTTTCTCATCTATGTATTATCTCATTTACGTAAAGAAGTTTTCTTTGATCCTAATGTTATTTGTGCTAAGAGTGCCATCTCTAGAGCTAGGCTGCCAGGAACCACAACTGAGCTCCACCACTTATGTGTGAGTATGTATGTACATATGTGGTTATGTGGTTATTTATCAGTTTACTTATTTTCTGTCTGCCTCAATTTGCCCATCTCTAAAACAGGGATGATAATAGTAGTCCTTACTTTACATAGTTGTTATGAGGATTAAAACTGCTAATGTGTTTAAAGTACTTAGATGAGTGCCCAGGATTTAGCAAGAATCATACACGTTAGCTATTATTTGTTTGAAACATATCTGCTGATTTTTTTTTTTTTTGAGACAGAGTCTCACTCTGTTGCCCGAGCTAGAGTGATTGCCATGGCGTTAGCCTAGCTCACAGCAACCTCAAACTCCTGGGCTCAAGCGATCCTTCTGCCTCAGCCTCCCAAGTGGCTGGGGCTACAGGCATGCACCACCATGCCCGGCTAATTTTTTCTATATATTTTTAGTTGGCCAATTAATTTCTTTCTCTTTTTAGTAGAGACGGGGTCTCGTTCTTGCTCAGGCTGGTTTCGAACTCCTGACCTTGAGTGATCCACCCACCTTGGCCTCCCAGAGTGCTAGGATTACAGGCGTAAGCCATCGCGCCTGGCCTCTACTGATTTTTAATTTGATACCGTTGTGGTCAGAGAATGTGGGCTGTACAATATTGATTCCTCATATTTGTTGAGATTTGATTTGTTTTGTGGCTTAGTGGGTGGTCGATTGTGTTAATGTCCCATGAATGCTTTAATCAGAATGTATCTCATATAATTGAATATAGAATTGTAAATTTGTTCCTTAGATTACACTTAATAATCATGTTGCTCAAATCTGATATATCCTTTCTAATATTTTGTCTTCTTAATTTTTAATTACCCAAAGAGGCATGTTATAATCTCTCATGTTGGTTATAAGTTTACCTATATTTCTTTATAATTCAGTACATTATGTTTTGAATATTTGTGTTTCTGCTATTGAGGTCATGAAAATTGAGAATTGTGATTACATTACTTCCTGTTAAATATTCATATTATTATTATCTGATGGCCCGAGTGTACTAGTAATTCTTGTTGGCCTTAATATCTTTTTTAGTTTGATATAAAAATAGTATTTCCTTTATTCTTAATTTATTCAGCATTCTTTTATTTAGTATTTGCTTTTTAAGTCTTCCATTTTGAATCTTTCCGTTTGTTGTATTTTGTAGTTTTCTCTTCAAACAGTATAAACCTGAATTAAGAAAAAAGTTCTGAGAATCTCTTTGTCAGTTTAATTACTTTAATTTATGCTTATTGATATATTTAGATTTATTTCTGTTTTCTGCTTTTAATTTATAGTTGTTTTCCTTTGTGTCTGTTTTATAGTAAATTTATGGTAAAATGTTCATTTCAATGCATAAATCTGAAGTGTACATATTCTGAGTTTTGATGAATGTGAACATCTATGTAGCCCATAACCTTAGATAGTTTCAAGTTCCTTTATCTCTTCTCACCTCAATATTGAACAATCACTGTTCTCACTTTTCACACCATTCATTAGCTTTGACTATTCTTATTACTTTATATTAATGGAATCACATAGCATGTTCTCTGTTGTGTAAGGCTTCTTTCACTCAGCACGATGTTTTTGATATTCATCTATATCATTGTGTTAATATATACCAGTAGTTTATTTCTTTTTATAAGAGAGTAGTAGTAATATTTCATAATTTGTTTATACATTTTTCTATTTATTGACATCTGGACTGTTTCCATACTTTTATTTCTTTTAAGTAAATATCTACGAGTGGAATTATTTGGTCTTAGGGTAGGTATATTTTTAGCTTTGTAAGTATAGCTGTCAGGCTTTTTTCTGAAGCAATTTTACCATTTTACTCTCTCTCAAACAAGTATATGAGAGTTCTGGTTGCTAGAATTTTACCCTTTTGTTGATGTGTATTGGCATGCGATGATGGTTTAATTGACTTTCCTTAATGACTGTAATTTTGGGTATTTTTTCATGTGATTATTGGCCATATATGTATCTTTCTTTGTAAGTATATGTTAAAGTAGTTTGCCCATTTTTAAATTAGGTTGTCTTTTTATTATTGAGTTATATTTTTTAAAAAATTATTTTTATCCTTCCCTGCTTTCTATTGAATTGTAAGCACTCACATATATGATCTTATTCATTTTTAACAAAATCCTTGTGAAGTAGATATTATTTCCATTTTAGGTGTGAGGAGTATGACTTATGCTAGATAAGTGACTTACCCATAGTCTCATGAGTAATAAATGATAGAACTCTGATACGGGACGTCTAGCATCAAAACTATGTGCTTTAAACTATAACATTATGCAAAAATAATAAGTAGTATGGGACTTTATGTGAGAGAGGGGTCTGTGTGGTCTGGGCTGGTTAAAGATAATAAGTGGAGATGATGGATTTTGATGAAAGGAGTTAGCCATTTGTCAACCAGTGGTGGTGTGGTGTGGGGTATAGAGGTTTATAAAAAAACTTCCATGAAAAGGACAGGCATACACATATATGAAGTAATAACAGAGAGATCAAACAGAAAATTACCTCAAAGTTATAAGATTACTTGAGGCCAGAAACTTTAACAAGTAATTGTCAAGATGCTTCAGTGCATTACAATTTACCAGAACTAAAATTTTCTTCTCTATTCTTTGACTATTACTCTGTGTTCTTTACTGCTAAAATGGTTTGGCTTCCTCAACTGTGAATTAATAAAGTATTTGTTTTGGTTAAGACTTTTATTTAATGGGCATTTAAAAAAATTGGCTACTACTGTTCTTGATATAAGTTGATTTGAGTTTGGAACCACAGAATATTTTAACTTGAGAAATTAGGGCAATGTCAGGATTATAGAACAGTTAAGTATAGTAGTACATTTAAAGTTAGCTCAGTTCAGTGGGTGAACTCCTGAGAGAGATTCTAAGAGAAGATCCAAAATCCTGACAGAGGTGTAAGGAAGAGTATCAGATAAATGTATAAAGTTCTGTGAATTTAGTGGCCCTCTAACAATGTTTTTCTGTATATTTAGTATAGCTCTCTATCCCTGGTTTAATGCTGTGCAAGAATTTCTGCTATGCAATTACCTGTCTGGTTGGTGGTTCATGCTGTGAAACTAGTAAGCAGAGAACTTGAGAATAATGCAGCTTAGGTCCTCCTGTTTATCTGTATGACACTAATTTCACATAAATTAGTGTGTCCTTTTTAAGCTCCTCAACCTTTTGTGATACTTTAGGGCTTAGAGTCTTTGTCAATCCATGCTTTTTTCCTTCTACTTTAAGATGTCTGTGGTTCTTTCCCTGCCATTCTGCTAAATGAGTACGTATTCTATGTGGCTGTGAGTGTGCTAATACTGAGTTCAGTGTAAGGACAATTGACGCAGAGAAGTCCTTGTTTGGGCTCCAAGCTATCTGATTTTAAAGTAAAGTGATTAGAAGAGTGCTGTATAGGGGGGAAAAGATTGTCAGTTATCAATTAAGAATAATCTCACCCATTTCTTTTGTTTCCAGATGAAATGAAGTTGGTAGGCAGATAAAGCTGCCTATTCTCCTGTCACTCTGTGTTTATTCCTATCACAACATTTATGTAATATTGGAATTAGAGTCCAGTTATTGCATGATTTGCAGAATAAAGTCAATTGATTTACTCTCCTATGCTCATTGGTTTAGAGAAACTTAGATTTCTGAGCTTGAGAGAGGTCCATTTGAAAATAGGTTCAAAGTTTTGCATATTGACAAATTTCTACATATAGGGCGTAATAACTCCTTGTGGGGACTTTAGAATTTTCCTTTATTGTTATTGCCAAGGTAATATGGCTTCTTTATGAATTAACATCACACATGAAAATTCAAACAGTGGTAGATAATGTGAGCAAAATCAGCCCTTAGGCACTCTGTTGAACAGACTCTAATGGAAGTTGCAAGAGAGCAATTTGGTTGCTTACACAAGAGCTAATATGTAGTGACTGCAGCTTTCTATTTCCAGAGTTCACTTATACAAAGCACATTTTTACTGCTTATATTATTCTTTAGGAAGCTTAAGACAGCCCTTATATTAAACTTTAAATAGGGTATCTCCAAAGTTTATCCAAGAACTAGAATGATGAACTTAATCTCTGCAACTTTGCAATTAGTGTACTAACTTAAGTACTATTTTTGGTATCACTGTGCTCTGCAAGCGATCTGGTTAATGTGTTTCCTTTTGTAGGATTTTACCAGAGCTTAGCAATTGGAACACAAAATAAACATTAACAGACTTTTCTTTGTGCTTGCATTTGATTATAAGAAAACCTTTTTCCATTTGCTGTTTTTATCCTTTTAAAAAGTGCTCCTTAAAATGTGAGGAATTAGAATTCTGTGTTTTAAAGTGGCAACATGTCAAGGTGTTGAATAGATGAGCTTATCCAAATAGATTCTCTAGAAGGATAATTTTTAATTTTTGTAGAAGTACATATTCTGAAAGAAGGAGAAATCAGGTTCTGTATTTTCAGCTTTTTCTTGACAAATACTGGTGGTGTAAATTATCCAGCTGTTCTTCCTCTGTATGGATTTTGTAGTACTCAGAGCGATTTATAGGTCTAGAGTGCAGCTGCTGAAAGTCATTTATCCTCAGTTCTGTATTAAATCCATCATATACAAATACATTAGCATTCAGTACAGACCTCCAGGGCTTAAGACATTTTTTCCCTTCTGAGTTGCTGTCCTGCAAATGTTTGTAGGATATACTGAAACAGATATGTACTACACTTGGCGCTCTTATTCGGGGGCGGGGGGTGTAAGGGCAATATACGCAACCTAAACATTTGTACCCTCATAATATGCTGAAATAAAAAAAAATGAAAAAAATATAAATATGGAGCTTTATAGAGACCGGTGTGTTTGTTGCTTGCTTATAACTTCTCTAAAACACTTTCATGTTGTTCACAAAACACTGATGCAAATTTGAAATGTACACATTGCTTCAGAAGGATGATATCCCTTAAAATATATGTCAAGATATCCATTCAGAGTATGTGATTTTCTCCTTGTTATCTATTAGTATTAAATAAAACATGGCTCTCATCCCTTCCCTTTTAATCCTTCCTGTATACATTTGCAGATTAATTTTCCTTAATAATAAGTCTAGACAAGTAACTTATTGATCAAAAATCTTTAATAACTCCAACATTTCTGTTATGTGAATTATAAAATGGTTAACTTGGCTTTCAAGGAGCCCCATGATCTATCTGCTCCCAGACTATTGTCTTCATTTATTTTTTACTACTCCCATTCATGTACCTTATGATCCAACCAAAATGACTGATTTGCTGCACCGACATGTGTCACACTTTCCATCTCTCATGCCTTGTGATATTATTTTACTTCCAGATTATTCTCTCTCTAGCTTCACGTTCAAATATTGCTATTTTCAAAGAACATCTGCTCCATAGTCCTCTGAATTATAAGTAATTTTTTCCTCTTCTGCTTTTATCCATCTCTCATATGCCCCTCTGTAATATTCTATTTTTAATAGTTATTGCTGTGTATATCTTATGTTCCTTACAAGACTAAGGACTCCTCAATGATAGAGACTGAACTATTTTAACTTTTGTCTTCTACAAACCCTAGGGCAGTGTTACACACATATATAACAGGTGTTTAGTTAGTATTTGTTGTATTTAACTGGAATTTGTAATTAATAAAATACTGGTTTAAATGAGGATTAAATACAAGATATTTAATGGTTGTTGAGAATGCTTCTGAGATGCATATTATGCAGTCTTAGTAAGTGTGTTACTGCATATTGAAACTAAGTTATCATAATGATTGAAGTTGTTAAAGCTCTCAATATGACCTTATTAAAAAATCTCATTGTGATTAAAAAAACATAGAAAGACCAAAAGTTTTAAATGACTGATTTTACCAGGACACACACTAGTATTGAGTACTTTATTTCTCGTATGAGTTTGTTTTTTGATGGTTTGACTCACAATGCTAGAAGCAAATTCCACTTATTCACAGATTTTAGTTATTTAAGATTAATCATTTTCTTTTAGAAAATTTTAATTTTTAAAGTTTTATCAAATTATTGTGCACAAAGTTAAAAGATCAAGTAATATTGAGAAGCTTAAAATAAAAAGCAGTTGTCCTTTGCCTAACCCTTCTCCACTTTCTTATTCTTCTTCATAGACAACTATTTTAAAACTCTTTTGGCTGTTTCTTTTCATAGTTGACTCAATGTTTGTAAATGATAATAGTAAACTGCTGTTTTCATTTAATTTTTACATATAAAGTATACATATAAAAAGTCAAATAATGCTATAATTAAAAATTGCAGTCCTGTGTTCCAGCCTTCATATCTTTCAGTTCTCATGCCTCAGAGGCAACTATTTTAAATCTTTTATTTCTTCCAGTATTTATTTCTATATTTTTAAATACCACACAGTATACTGTTTTTTTGATTTATCAATATTAGATCTTTATTGATTCCTTTTAGAGAACATTAGGAATTAATTTTCTTATCACTTACATACATACACACAAACACATACATACTAACATTCCTCCAACTTTTTCCATAGAGTTATTTCATAGTTTTTGGTTCAGCCAATATCAGGTGGTTACATTATTCTGAACATATACATATTTTGTACTCTGAATCATACAGTATAAAATGGTTATAATTTGTCCTTATATAACTTTTTGCTTTATCCAGAGTTAGTAATCATTTGTTTTTTAATTTCTTAGTTTTCCATGTACCTACTAATTTGGCTCAGATTTTTAAAATAAAGTCCAAAGCTCTTGTTAATGTGACCAAACATATTGCAATTGTCAGGATAGACTAGATTATCTGCAGTAAGAAACATACCCCAAATTTCAAAAACTTTCAACAACAAAAGTATAATTCTTTCCTTATTAATATTATTCTTAATTGACAAATCATAATTATATTACATTTATAGCACACAGTGTAGTATTTTGAAATGTGTATACAGTGTAGAATGATCAAATCAAGCTAATTAACATATCCATCACTGCAGTTAAGTAATATTTTTTGTGGTGATACATTTGAAATTTACTCTCTTGGTTATTTTGAAATTTATTAATTTATATATTATTATTTACTATAGTCACCCTGCTGTGCAGTATATCTCGAAACTTATTCTGTCTACCTGAAACTTTGTACCCTTTGTTCAGCAACTCTTCGTTCTCTTGCTACCTCCTATTCCAAAATTTTAATTCTTAGTCATGATAGTTTTTCACTGCGGGTCAGCTGTAAGTCTGGCTACATCATCTTCCCTTGATAATTCAGAATGCTGGAGCAACTGCTATCTACAGTATCGCCAATTTTGTGTTAGGGGAAAAATGTCAACCACATGCTTGCTTTTAAAGTTTCTATAAAACATCACATTCAAACACATTTCATTGGCCGAAGAAAATCAATGGCTAATAGCCAGCCATTGATGGAGCAGAGAAGAAAATCCTCCTCCTGAGGGACAGAAAATATTTTTAAACAATAATATAGTTCACTGCATATATCAGATAAAATGTAAGTTCAATATTTTTTATGTTTTAAGTTTTTTAATTAAAAAACAAATTTTAAGGGAGACAGGGTCTCACTCTGTTGCCTAGGCTAGAGTACAGTGACATCATCATAGCTCACTGCAACCTCAAACTCCTGGGCTCAAATGATCCTCTTGCCTCATTCTCCCGAGTAGCTGGGACTACAGGCACACACCTCCATGCCTGACTAGTTTTTCATAAGTTCAATTTTTTAATGTTCTTTCTTGTTTTCTGCATCTCATTCTTAAGATTGTAATTTTAATCTTCATGTATCTTTCTGATGATACTGATTAAAATTTTTTGATGACTTTTTTCCTATTTCTAGTGTATATCAATTTCCTCTAGTTTTAATTTGTTTTTCTGTGTTTTTTTTTAATCTCTTTTGTTTTTTGTTTTTACTTATTTTTTTTTTCACTTGAGCATATTACAGGGGTACAAATGTTTAGGTTACATATATTGCCTTTGTCCCACAGGAGTCAGAGCTTCAAGCATGTCCATCTCCCAGACAGTGTGCACCGCACCCGTTAGGTGTGAATATACCCATCCTCTTCTCTCCCCTCCCACCTGCCCAACACCTGATGAATGTTACTATTATAGTGAAGTCTTCCATCACTATACCAATATTTGGTGTTTCTTGGGTGTCAGTCTACTTTTGAATAAAGTATTAAAAGGCTGATTTGAGATCTGTTTCTAGGCCTTGTTGATTGACCCACTTTGTTTTTGGAACCTTTATTTTATTTTTTTATTTTTTAAATTTTTTTTTTTTTTTTTTTGTAGAGATGGGGTCTTGATATTGCCCAGGCTGGTCTCAAACTCTTGGCCTCAAGAGATCCTCCTCCTTTGGCCTTCCAAAGTGCTAGGATTACAAGTATGAGCCACACACCCAGCTTATTTTTGGAACCTTTAGAATGTTGGGAAGTAGCACTTTGCTGGAAAATGTCAAACCTAAGAATAAAGATATTTTTCTTTGGGGCAGTTCAGTTTTTCCAGGGAAGTAATCTTTGATTTGTTATGTGCATATATGGTGTCTTGTTCCCCGGGTTTTGTACATGAGGAGATAGAGGTGGAGGGGAGCTATGTCTCATAACTTGTACATGGACTTGTAATTAATTCATTTTTTCTTGCCTCAGGTCTTACCCTTGCCCTTCACAGTACCTGAAGTCTCTGAGTATTGAGCTACTCCAGTTAAACTTCTCACACAAAAATTGTGGTACCTTGTCATGCTGGTGTCTCATGCAGGGGTGGGAGAGAGTTGCGTGAGCATTCTCTACCCCATAATGACAGATTTGGAATCTTGAACCTATTTAAGGGCCCTGTAAAGTGAATTAGCTCTTTTCTTATCTTTATTCTCCTTTTTAAGTTATAGCTTTCTCCTCCCTATTATCCATCTTTCCTTAGCACCCCCCTCTCAATTATGTTAAAAATCTCATTCAATGATGCCTTTTATTTTCTTTGTGCATATGTCTATGCCTCCTTTACTATTTTAAAGAAGTTTTGGGGAAAGAGGAGATAAAAATTTTATGATCAAGTCACCATAAATCTGTAGGTAGAATTTCAAAGTAGGGGAATATGTGTCTTCAACAGATCATAGCTGGGACTTTGTGGCAGAAACTATGAGGATGAGTGGTTGAGTCTGATTATTTTAGAAGATGGAAATGTGGAGAGAGCTGTCACAATTCCAGAAGCAGGACAAAAAAAGACTTGAACAAGGTATAGCAAATAGACCAGAAGAGCTGGTGTACAGGATTTGCTAAGTAGAGAGATTTCAAAGATAGGTTGCAGTGTTTTGATCTTTCACAGTATAAGAAAATCCTATAAGAGTAGTGACTGATTTCAAAAATTTATCCTTGATACAAAATCATTATATCTAACTGTTACCTTGAAAACACCACAAGTTCATAACTATTATGAATTTTTGTAAATGTACTGAGGCTTTGGTGGCAGTGACTTGATTTGAATCATGCTTATCCCACTAACTGGGCGTGTTACTTAACATCTTTGTGTCTTAGTTTGCTGACTATAAAACAAGTAAAATAGTACCTCAAACAGCTGTTCAGAGATATAGTGAGATAATGTACCTGAAACATAGTAAACCCTTAATAGTTATTATTATAGCTTTAAACAAATTTAATAGTGAATTTTGAAAAGAGAATCTGAGGCACAAAGAATATGGACTTAAGAGTCCAGCCAGCTTTACTTTGAATCCTGTTGCTGCTCCTTCTTAGTGATATGGCTTTAAACTAGTTACTCACCCTCTCTGAGCTTCTTCTCTCTTAAAAATGGATCTATTCGAATCAAGTATACTAAATGAGATAAAATGTGTAAAGTCCCTGACCCATAGTGGGAACTCAATAAACTGTAGCAATTATTAATTTTGAATTTTCCTGATTTCCTGAATATAAAATATTGTCAAGTAATAACATCAATTCTAGTTCAAATGTTAGTCCTTTTCTTAAAGAAGCTTTCTAACAGATACATACACAGCACTAAAAAGCTGATGTTATCAAATTGCTTTATTGTCTGACACTTTTTTTTTTATTACAATCCAGTCCCAGTAGATGTGACTTAAATATAAATTTCATCTCATCAGCATTGCCTCATTTATTGGAGCTGAAGTTCTCCTTCCCTGGAGTAAGTGTTCTTTTCTGCTCTGATTTGCGAGTTTTTCACCAGTGATGGTGGAATTCTCATTACCCTCAGTCCTGCCAGCAGTGGAAGTGTGTGTAAATCCTCAGAGTGTACGGTGTGAATCAGTTGACATTTTATAGAATTTCACATCTGGTACTTCTTCCTTTTTTCTAGTCTGCATTTCCTTTCCCTAGCATAGAGAGAAGGGGTTATGCGAAAAACATCCTTACCAAGATAAAACAGGGAGGCTTGGAGAGTGGAAGATCAAGGTCTTCGGGTAACACTCTAAATCCTCTCTTGGCAGATAAGGCTTTTTTTTTTTTTTTTTTTTTTAATGAATAGGTGCTTGTAAGGAATGAAGGGAGCCATCTGTACTTGTTAATATATCCCCTGGACTTTAAATACCAAAGGAAAAGATTTTGCACAATTCTCTGTGCCACAAATCAATGCATTAGTAACTTTTTCTCCACCTCTGACCTGTATCTCTCAGAACAGTGTGGAGACATACAGGAAAGTTGTTGAAAGTGATGTTTATGATGTTTAATAAAAAGATCCCAGATCACAATAGTATTATAGTAGATCTGAAATCATTGCAATTCTATCAGGTTTTAAACTGGAGTGTTGTTTTGGGCTTCTGAGAATGATGAAGTTGATGGCTAAAACAAGAACTCATTTGCAAAAGAAGGGTATCATGGCCTTTCATAAATGATTGACTAGTTTGAATAAGTGCTCTAGCCACTGTTTGATATACCACTTTGGGTTTCTTGCCATCTGGCCCTGCTAACCTATAGAGAGTTTACTCCAAGTGTGTTATGGCATCAAGTTTTCTCTCCTTCTTCCTACCAAATAATTTGTGTGTGCATGCAAGATGTTAATTACTTGAGCCTGTATAGTTCTTTCCTTTTAAATATTTTCCCATCTAAAACTGACTTAAAATACCCTAGAGTCTGTCATTTCAGAATGAGCAGTAATTTACTGTGACTCTTGCCTTGCTGATTAGCAGTGCTATTTTTCGCTTTCCCTTTGTATTATTTTGCACTCTCATTTTTAACATTATCTCTGTGCTTTTCTGAAATAATTTTTTCCCCTGACAAGTTTTAAATCAATTTAGGCTTTACATTCTTGTTTAATTTGTTCCTCTTTTTGTCTCTGGAAGGGACATTTTTTTCCCCAAAGATCCACAGGCAGTCTTTTGTGAAACCACAGTGGGAGCATGAGCTGTTTCTTTTCTTAAAAACTTTTGGTTTAAAGCAGTTTTGGTTTTTGTGAGTTGTGGAAATGTTGAGTTCTTTGAAATCCACACATCTTGTCAACCTCTCATATTCTAGATTGCCTTTGTAAAATAGCCTTATAATTTAGTATTCTATCCTGAGGTCCTATTTCTGACTAATGTAAGTCGGAGAATCTCATGGTCACTAGTATTATAATAAGCTTTTCTCTCCTTTCAAACTCACCAATATTATTACCTCCTGTCAACTGCAGATCCAGTTTATCTTTTCCTTGAGTGAATGCTCTGCTTCCTGACTTTTGAAAACAATCATAGAAAAGTCAAGAAAAATCACCCCTTTTGATGTTGTAAATGTAATGATTTTTATAACATAGATAATTAGATTGGGTACAGTATCCTATTATTTATTGTGGGAATTAAGCTTCTTAAATGCCAATACAATCTTTATTCTATTACATGTGAAAACTTGTGGTTTATAGTAATAATCATTGCCTTTTCTCTTCTGTCTTTTTCCATTTATTTTTAGTCTAAAAAAGCATGAGATCATTGAAATATTGAATGAGATTGAGTGATTTATTCTTAATATTATTTAATAACATTATTGTACAATATTACACTCTGCATTACTAAAGTATATTTAGTGGTATGTTTAAATGAGGTCATATAGGTAAAGCTCTTAAAACAGTGCCTGGGACACAGTGCTACATTAGTTTTAGCTATTAGCTGATTTTTAAAAAGCATGCACAATTTATTCACACTGCACAACTGTGTAGCTACATACATAAAGAAAAAAATCCCAACATGAACTAAAGGCTGAAAATGAAAATGAGGCATTTTCCTCTGATTTCTCTTTTCTGAATTATTTTTCTGTGCCAGCTACCCCTTGCTGACCATATTGCCTGCTGTAGTTTTGAGATTTTATGCTAAATAGAGACAATAAAAATATTTTGAATAAATGTAAGTATTTGAAATGACAGCCTCTTTGAGCTATAAAAATGATTTGATTTAGGGAACAGCCTTGGATTTTTTTAGGTGCTTTATATTCATAAATCTGGTGATGTTATGCAATGTGGTTCTAAGCCAGAACTAATGAGAAAACATACCTCTGTTTCCTCCTTACTCCACTTGATTATGCATTATATAATCAGTTTTCACATTAAGATGTCTTAATTTGTTAGTCATTGCAAAATGCCTCCCTCTTGGCACCCACAGTGTTGGTATTTCTGACATGCAGTTTCCCAAATGTTGTTTTTGAGGACCATTCATATATTTTTCAAGTTTCATGGTTAATTTAAAGATCTTTAACTCCTTGAACTCAGTTAAATTGCAGGCAGTGTTCTCAGCATTTCTCTCCCTCTTGATTTTAAAGGTTGGCCTCAAAATGGGTTTGGGAAGATTTTGAATACTTTTTGTGTATATTTTATAATCTCATCATTCCAACTCATCTGCTTGCCAATGTAAACTGTTTGTATACATAAATAACTGGGGTTGTCAGAGTTGAGTCTGCCCTCAGCTAATCTTGGAGCACGGACAGCCCTCTGCTTATTGAAACTCACCTCCAACCAAATGACTTATAGACAGGGTGACCATATGAATGATAACTGAACCTTTTTTATCAGAGCACTTGATGCCTTCAATGTTTTTTGTCAAGCAAAGAAATGGATTTAGCCATGACAATCACATAACATGTTATGATTAAATGTTATCGATACCTGTGATGTTTGAATTTCAAAGACAGCATCATGGGTAGGACACATCTTGCCTAATGAATTGGATATATCCAAGAATGGAATTCTAGGTGCTGGATGTGGGAGATATTTTGGAGTGAGGGGACTTCCTAGGCACTTTTCAAATCACAGCTACATCTTTTCTGTGTTTAAGGTGAACCCTAAAATTATTTTGTGAAGAAAGTATTTTATGTTTGTTGCCGAATTAGGATTACTTGCAAAGAGAAGGCTAGTTATAAAGGAATAGCAAATGTCAGTGTGCTTTGAGTTCTTTTGATACTCAGGGCTTCCATTCTGCACTGTGGCTACTTTGGATCCTCTCCTGAGTATGCCATCCCCTTCTAACTACAAGTTTGTATTCCTCAGAACCTAGGTTCCTGCCTTCTCCATTATTTTGCTGAATGAGACAACCTAACCTCTGTGGTTCCACTCCCTCCAGATCATAGTTATTGTTTAGGAAATGATACCATTACTAGGTTCATTTGTTATTTAGCACAGTGCTAATGTATATAAAATATGCTTAGCAAATACATATTGCTTGATTAATTACTTCTGTAGGGGTACCGGCATCTAATAAAGGACAATTGAAGAGATTATGCTTTAATTAAAGGTAATGGATTATATTGTAATTATATTATACAATAATGATGGAACTTCATACTCTAGGCAGAATAGTAGAGGAGGTGTGTTGGGGAAGGGGCCCTTTCCAATACTATCCCAATCACACTTTATAGGAAACTACTAAGAAGCTACTCCACTTGAGTAATAGTATGTGGGGGGCAGCAGGCCACGAGGAGATCAGCTACTTCTCCCTGCGAGAAACCAGGTCCGTTAGGTAGTTGTCACCACAGAAGATAAGAAATTAATAGGAAATAGAGAGAATTATGGAAATAAAAGAATACACAGAGATGAAGGTAAAATTTTATAGGTTTGTATAAAGAAAGCAGGGGTACTCATGAGTCTACACTACCCTCTGTCAGTAGTGCAGCCTCGAGGTTAGATTCACATAGGTTTTTATAGTCACAGATATCAATTATCAGTTGCCAGAGTAACAGATTTACATAACAGGTAATGTGGTTGCTATGGGAACAGAATTACATATCAGGTTTGGGTTAAAAGTTTTTTCAAAGGGCTTCTAACAAATTCTAATCTATTCTATCTAAGTGAACAAACAGTTACAAAATCTTTCAAGGACTAACTTCTAAGTTCTAAGAGATAGCTATAAATTAACAGAGAAATAACAAAGAGATATAGTGGCTCTATATTTCTTTTATCTAGTTGTTGTGGACTTGAGGCAGACAGTAAGGAGAGAACAGGAAGCCCATCTCTACATTCTAAATTGCTCATAACCACAGGGTGCATCTCTGGGCTAGGGTGTTCATTGTCTCCGGCTCCCATCCTGTGAGCCAGGTATTTACCTGTCTTGTCTTTCAAGATCAGGAAGGCTCACAGACCTGAGATAACTGAGAAGCCTCCTAGAATGCATCCACACCGGAGCTTTGAGAGCCCTCCCAAGGTGAGGCAGCCCTTGATATGTGAACTAATGAGTTCACATATTCTTTCAGGGCAAAACCCTGCAAACTCCTGTTTCTGTCTTTAATATAGCAATATTGGATGATACAATAAAGTAATGATCTTATGAGCCACATCTCATTAATTCCTCAATCATCTTTCCCCAACAATAGTTGAAAAGAGGAAAAATTAGAGAGCAAGGTCGCCTCGTATCCTGCAACTGAGAAACTGAAAATATGTTTGCTAACTATGCAAAACATAGAGGTTCATGGGAGTTAGAAGCAAGGAAGTTGGAACACAGAGTGCTGAAAAATAGTTATGAAGTAGACAGAAGGCAGCAACCTCAGGGACATATATTTTATAGTGTAAGTACTCTCATGTGCATATCGTCTTATTATAATCTTTCCGAATCCTCCTTAGGATAAGTATTATTTACCTTTTGTAAAGCGATCCAAACTTCTAGAGTAAATGATTTGCTTAGGTCTTGTTAACTTTCTGGAACTAGGTGAGACAAAATTGTATTCAGATCTTTTAAATGAGTGCTTTTTTAATTTTTTGTTTTTGCATAATACAAATTCAGGGTCATTGTTGAGATTTGGAGTTTTAGATTTATGTTCAAAGTTTTAAGGCTGGTAAAGAAGATGTTGTAAAGATATGTTTCCAATCTATAAAAACACAGAAAGACAACCAAAAGATTTGCTAAAAGACTGAATATCTTGGGTTTTACCCTGTGGAATATTTAGGTTCCATAGAATGGGAACTTGTCTTAAAGTAGCAGTAAGTAGTTAAAACTAAAAAAAAGTGAACATTTCAAAGTATGTTTTAGAGAGTACAGTTGGCCCTCCTAATCCACATGGTCTACATCCCCAGATTCAACCAACTGCAGGATTGAAATATTTGGAACAAAACCCACAATACAAGAAAAATAATATAAATTAAAAAATATAGTATAACAACTATTTATGTAGTATTTATATTGTATTAAGTATTATATGTAATCTAGAGATGATTTAAAGTATATGAGAGAATGTGGCTAGGTTATATGCAAATGCTATACCATTTTATATAAGGAACTTAAGCCTCATAGGATTTTGGTATCAACAAGGATCCTAGAATCAGTCCCCTGCAGATACCAAGGGATGACTGTATTCTTGACTGTATCTGAACACCACTAACCCAAAAAAACATTTTGCCTAAAAGATAACATATCTAAATTATATATTGGTGCAATGAATGCTTAAATGTTTTTACAATGAGAAATTGACTGATTTTTAAAATTCATTCAATAGCTGCAGCTTCAGTTTTCATGGAAAGGGATATAATAAAGTAGGTATCACTTAAGGTTAAAAAAGTCACAGTTAAGAAGATAGATCTTAAGTTAAGTTTTCTTACCATGATAAAACTTTTAAAAAATCACAGAGTGAACAAAATGTCATAAAAGTTTCTAGGTCTTCACTTTTGGAAAACTATGTTTTGTTAGATTAAGAAAATTTGCATATTATGACAAATATTTTTAGAAAAATATTTTTTTCTTGCACTTTTTTCCCCCAAAATATTACAGGGTTACAAATGTTTTTGGTCATATGGATAAATTTTGTAATGCTTGAGTCAAAGTTATAAGGTTATACTTCACTTACAATAATGGTCTCAGTTCCATCCAACTTATTGCACAATGCATTAATTCATCCTTTTTTGTGGCTGAGTAGTATTCCATGGTATACATATACCACATTTTGTTAACTTAATCATGAATCGATGGGCATTTGGGTTGATTCCACATCTTTGCAGTTGTGAATTATGCTTCATTAAACATTGAAGTGTAGGGGTCTTTTTGATATAATGACTTCTTTTCCTTTGGGTAAATACCTGGTAGTGGAATTTCTAGATCGAATGGTAGATTCTAGATTCTAGCTCTTCGAGGAACCTCCATACTGTTTTCCATGGAGGTTGTACTAATTTGCAGTCCCATCAACAGTGTAGAAGTCTTCCTTTCTCTCTGCATCCACAGCAGGATCTATTGTTTTTGGACTTTTTAATAAAAGCCATTCTAACAGGGGTAAGGTGATGTCTCACTGTGGTTTTAATTTGCATTTCCCTGATGATAAGTGATGTTGAACATTTTTTTATATGCTTATTGGACATTTGTCTATATTTTTTTGAAAAGCTTCTGTTCATGTCTTTTGCCTACTTTTTAATGAGGTTTGTTTTTTTCCTTGCTGATTTGCTTGAGTTCTTTGTAGATTCTGGTTATTAGCCCTTTATTGAATATATATCTTAAGAATATTTTTTCCCATTTTATAGGTTGTCTATTTGCTCTGTTGATTATTTCCTTAGCTGTGCAGAAGCTTTTTAATTTAATCAAGTCCCATTCATTTATTTTTGTTGTTGCTGTAATTGTCATTGAGGTCTTAGACATAAATTCTTTGCCTGAACCAATATCTAGAAGAGTTTTTTCTACATTTTCTTCTAAAATTCTTATGGTTTCATGCCTTACATGTATGTCTTTTATCCATCTTGAATTAATTTTTGTGAGTGGTGAGAGATATGGATCCTGTTTCATTCTGTTGTTGAAATGAGTAATAAAATCCAGATTTTCAAAGAAGGATGATTGCATATGTAAAAGGAACAAGGAAAGGGCTTATCCTTGCTAATGTCTGTAACCCATGTCCCTGGCAGGTTGTATGAAACACAGTAGACCCTTAAAATAAATTTTGACAGAATGAATGATTTCATGAACTCTTGAAATCATTGAGTCAGTTTTGTTAAACTTTATGATGATGATGTAAGTGGAGTCTAAACAGCTAGTACTTTTCAGGTCCTGGAAGTCATACCCCTGAACACTTTATGTTTTTCAGAACAGCTTTCTGATATATTTACAGAAATCTACACAAACCACAATCTTTATTCTATGTCATATTCTCTGTAGTATTATTTGTTCATTATTGCTCTTAATTAAACAAATATGGTTTTCCTTGCCCAAATAGTATAGAAAAAAATGAAAACAAATACAAAACCTCACTGAGTAGACCATTAAGGTTATAAATATAAAACAAACACAAGCCAAGAGACACAAGATATCTCACTGTAATATTTCCTACACTATGTATAACAAAGCATTCATGTAGGAACATAATTAGAAGCAAAAACAGTGCCCAGGTATAATGTGAGAAAATTAATGTGGCAATGAAAACATTAGTTTTTACCTTCCCTAGTTTAAACTAAAATTTGTGCTTTTGACATTGCACTCTGGGAGCCTTTATACACTTTATTCTCTAGATTATTTTTTGAGTTAAAATCCACAAACCCTGCCTTTAACTCTCCAAGCGCCTGATTGTTCTTAAAACAATAGGCCCAGAATTATAGCTATGTGATTGTCACTCATATATTGGTCTTAAAAAGCCTAGCTGTGTAGGTATCACATGACAATTCAAGAAATTATTTAGATAGCTGTTGTTTGATAATGTTTTATAGTTATGAAATAATTATCTGCTATCAGAATTCTAAAATTATAAACATGTTTATAGCTAGAAACTGGTGAAATATTTGACTCATAAGTAAGCAAATGCTTATGTAAGCATAAGATAATAGCAAAGATACTTTTTTAAATTAAAGAAAAATATTACTAAGTAGAGTTTGTGTTTTGCAGTTTTAACTATGTTTTGTTTAACTTTACTTTCTCTTAATTCAAATGTTTAAATTGATTTTGTTCTGATTTTCACTAAAAAAGTACCATTGGGTATTCTCAATGTCCATGATATTGAAGTTTTTGTGGTTTTTCTCCCTATGTTTTCCTGTTAACTCCCTTATTTGATCTTAAATGATCTTAATTAAAGCTTATATTGAATATTTTATATTGTGCTCTATTTCTCCTTCCTGGTGGGAAATAAATTAAATGTCTAACATCACTTGGAGACTTTTCAAAGCAATGTTAAATTCCCAGATAATTAACTTTAAGAAAATTGCTAGAGCTTTCCATCTTATGTCATTTAATTTAATGTAGGGATAAAGAGATTTTAGGGAAAAAGCAGTCATTCTTATTGGATGATCCTTCATCCAGATAAACATCCAAAGGTGGTAAAATTCATGTGTCCCATTTCTTTCTCCAAAAGAGAGGTGAAACATGTTTTTCATGGTCTATATTTATTATTAATGTAATAATAAAAATAAATTTAATGTCCTAATACATTTATTTTGTTAAGACAGATTAAAAGAAGGCATTTGGTAAGGCAATGAGATGATTAAATAAACACTTCAGACTGAAGCATAATTCTGCTATAAAATCAAAATAACAAAGTATTGCTTCTCTGGTATCGAGTTGGTTTCCCAGTTCAGCGAACAATCAATGCAGTCAGAAAAAATTACTTTATGCCAAATTAAAGAAAGTGAGCAGGGCACAGGAAAGATGGTGGCAAATAATGTTTTTCCTAATGGTTTAATTAAATGGCTTAAATCTCTAAGCTTCCAAGGTCTTAGTGTAATCTGGTCTAGTTCAGTGATAGAGAAGAGAATAAAATTTAAGTGTCTGAGAACTTTGAAGAAGAGAAATAACAGTTTTCTTGGTACTGTTCTCATTATCTCTTTTATCTATTATGTCATATATACTCTATCTGTATATTTAAATTATCATTTCTTTAGTGATGCTTGTTTTTAGTGGTCAGAATTCACTGAGCAAAATCTTATGGTATATTGCAAGAAGATGTGCTATATGACATTAAATAAAAGCTATATGACATTATATAAGCCATTTTTCTCAAATTATCAATCTATGTAAGAGCACAACATAAGGGGATCAAATGAGAAAATGTATACAAAATTAAAACATTGTGAACCTCAAGTATGAGGTTTTCTGTCCTCATTAGAAGATCTAACAGCCTCGTGGGCAGCGTGGGCAGCACATGGGCTTTGGAGCCAGAATATTTTGGTTTAAATTTCATCTCCACTGCTTATCAGCTTTTTGACTTTTCACAGTTACTTAATATGTTTGCATGTAAGTTTTTTGATCTATAAAATGGGGATAATAATATGGTTCATGGGATTATTAGGAGGATTAAAACATTTAATATATAGAGAGGGCATATAGTATTGCTGACACAGTAATCATTATATACAGAGACAATTAGCCTATGTGCTTATGTACTATAGAGGAAGAAACACAGGTACTAGTATTCTTGGGATTTTAAGCTGTTTAATTTTCCTTCTGCATATTAATCAATTAAAATATAGTTAGAAAATTTTGGAGTTGTAATATATTTCAGAAATTATTATAGTTTTGTAACATAGAAACAATCATATAAAAATTTATATTATTTTAAAGTGATCCTTCAAAATTTAGACATCTCATTTGATATATGGTCATGTGTCACTTAAAAACGGGGGTATGTTCTGAGAAATGCATCATTAGGTGATTTCATCATGTGTGAACATCATAGATTATACTCATACAAACCTAGATGGTATAACCTACTACATACTTAGGTTGTATGGTATAAGCATATTGCTACTAGACTACATGTTACTGTACTGAATTCTACAGGCAATTGTGACACAGTGATATTTACCTAAACATATCTAAACTGTAAAAATACAGTATTATAATCTCATGGGACCACTATTTTATATGTAATCTGTCATTGACCGAAATATCATTATGCTGTCCATGATTGTGTTAAAAAAGTGAGCCTGAGAGACATGTTCACAGAAGTAGCTTTACGTTGTGCTCAAAACATAGATTTAGATCAGAAAGACCTAGGTTCCAGTGCCATCTATAATGGCAGTTTCATGACCTTGGATACATTATAATCTTTCCGTACTTTTATTCTTACTGTCTATAAAGTGGTGATAATGATTCCTGTATCACAGGGAAGAGAAAATATCTTGAACCCTGCCACCTATACAGTGGACACTCTACATGTTAGTTTTTATTCATCCCTCTCTCTTGTTCCTTCCTCTTTTCTGTATTTAGGTGGCTTTTCTTAGCTGCAACTTGTTAGTGACTCTTATGAATTTATAAATCATTGTGTATTTTGAACTAAATTGGGCCTTGAGGGCCACTTTGGCGAATATCCTTTATGACCTTGATTTTGGTTGCCTTACCCTTTTTTTGGCCAGTATTTTTCATATCAAAGGTAGCAAGATGATAAATCCTCAAAAAACAACAGAGGAGGTTGTAAATATTTAGAGAATATAATTGAAACTAAATTGGTAAGAAAGGAAAACTGTATTGCAACTTAAATAAGAAAACTTTCTTTCTACGCATGGAACACAGAAGGAAGAGAAAGCACCTGGAAACTTGCCATCTATGTATTATAGTAGACACTCACTACATGTCTTCTATAGCTCATTCCTGGTATGCTGGATCCTGAGTCCGAATGGCCAGTCAGGAATAAACTGTGGATGTTTTGAGTAGCTCTCATATTGTATCACATTCCAGCCCTCCTATGTTGGCCTATAAAACCAGGATTCTTCCTTAGTACAGTGCTTTATTCTGCCCACCATGGTTCATGTCCTCCACCACCATCATCATCATCATCATCATCATCATCATCATCAATCATCTTTGTTTTTCATTTATGATTTCCTGTGGTATTGCTCCATTAGAGAAAACTGCAAGGAGCAGCTATAATCTCCTATGGTATTGTTGTTGCCTGTTACCTCCTATGACTCTGTATTCCCTACCTCCAACAGCTAAATCCCTTGATGGCCTCCATTGTAGACTTATGCCGTTCCCAAGACTTGACCTGATCGTAAGACAGGGAGACTGGGAGGGAGTGAAAGAATGCACATTAATCGTTAATCTCACCCCTCTCTCACATCCTCTTCTTCAAACCATAGATTAACCCCTTGTAGCTCTATTTCCTCTCCACATTTTCCTTGTGTCTTCCTACTTATCTGACCTAGAAATGCAATAGCCCCCCTCCTTAGCTGAGGTTTCAGTTACTTGTAGTCAATTGCAGTCCAAAAATGTTAAATGGAAAATTTCAGAAATAATTCATAAATTTTAAATTCCACATTGTTCTGAGTAGCATGATGAAATCTGGTGCCATCCTGCTCCATCCTACCTGGGACATGAATCATACCTTTGTCTAGCATATCATGCTATATATGCTACTTGCCCATTGGCCACTTAGTAGCCATCTCAGTTGTCAGATTGATTGTTGCAGGATACAGTGCTTGTGTTTAAGTCCCCTTATTTTACTTAATGATGACCCTAAAGCACAAGAGTAGTGATGCTGGCAATTGGAATATGCCAAAGAGAAGCCATAAAGTGCTTCCTTTAAGTGAAAATGTAAAATTCTTGACTTATTAATAATAAGGAAAGAAAAAAATCATATGCTGAAGTTGCTACACTCTCTGATAAGAACGAATCTTCTATCTGTGAAATTGTGAAGAAGGAAAAAGAAATTTTTGCTAATTTTCTGTTTCACCTTAAACTGCAAAAGTTATGGCCACAGTGCATGATTAGTACACTAATTTAAGATGGAAAGGCATTAAATTTGTGGGTGGAAGACATGAACAGAAAACATGTTGACATTGATGGCAATATGTTGTGCCAGAAATCATTGAGTCTGTACAAAGACTTCAGAAAGGATCTCTTGAAACAAGTGACACCAAGCCATTTACTCCAGTAAGGGATGATTACATAGATTCAGGAATACAGGTTAATAGTAGCCTCATACTATGTCACAATGCCTGCATCATTCACCTCACTTCATCTCTTCATCTAGGAATTGTATCAACTTACATCATTAGAAGATGGGTGAGTACCGTGCAATAAGGTATTTTGAGAGAGAGACAGCATGTGGGCACGTGTGTGTGCACATTCGCATAACTTTTATTATAGTATATTGTTATAATTATTGTATCATTAGTTATTAATCTCTTACTGTGCCTAATTTATAAATTAAACTTTATCATGGGTAAGTATGTATAGGAAAAACAGTAAATACAGAGTTTGCTACTATCTGAGATTTCTGGCATTTACTGGGGGTCTTGGGTTTATCCCTTGTGGATAAGGGGGAACTACTGTACTGCCTCCTTCAACTTGAGACAGCAGATGAGCTTCTAATTCCCCACATAATACCTACCACCCTTCTTCCTTAGGGTTTGATTTTTGTCCCTGAAACATTTCAGGCCACTGATGATGATATTGTACAAAATAGATTTTCTGGTGCTGAAAACCATGCCTGTCTATATTTAAATTAACACTGCCCCTTTCTTCTCCAAATCTGGAATTCCTTGCTGTTGGGATCTGGCCATGTGATTGCAAATTCTAGAAGAGACTCTAATATATACTGAGATTATTTTCTGTTGACAAGCATAACCTGACTTTCCTAAATGCGTTAAGTGAGCAGATTTTCTGACTTTTGTCCCTTGATCTTGGCTTTCTCTTCTTCATCATTGGTCTTGAGCTGCCAAAGTATTGGCACACATTAAGTCTAAACCCTACTGATTGTTACAGGCTACCCCTTCCTTCCTTTTTCTGATGACATGTCTATGCTTATGTCATTGCCTTTATTTTTATCCAGTCTATTAAGATATAATCCATATACTATTAACATTCACCCATTTAAAGTGTACAATTCAATAGTTTTTAGTATAGTTACAGAGTTGTGCAATGATCAATATACAATCTAATGTTAGAACATTTTCATAACCCCCCAAAGAAACCCTGTACTCATTAGCAGTCACTCCTGCCCTCTCCTCTCCCAGGCAACCACTAATCTACTTTCTGTCTCTATAGATTTGCCTATCCAGACATTTCAGATAAACTAAATTATACAATGTGGCCTTTTGTGATTGTATTCTTTGACTTAACATAATATTTTCAAGATTCATCCATGTTGTAGCATGTATCAGTATTTCATTCCTTTTCCTTGACAAATATTTCATTGTGTGGATATACTCCATTTTGCTTATCTGTTCATCAGTTAATGGACATTGAGGTTGTTTCTACTTTTTGGCTATTATGAACAATGATGCTATAAATATTCATGTACAAGTTTTTGTGTGGACATATGTTTTCATTTCTCTTTACTATGTACCTGAGGAAAGGAATTACTGGGTCATATGGTAACTCTACATATGACTAATATTTTGAGGAACTGCTAGGCTGTTTTCCCAAGTGGCTGAACCATTTTACAATTGCCCTAGAAATGAGTGAAAGTTCTGATTTCTCCACATCCTCACCAAGTGTTTTTCTCCATCTTTTGGGTTATAGCTATCCTAGTGGGTGTGATGAGGTATCTCACTGTGGTTTTATTTTCATTTCCCTGATGGCAACATCTTTCATGTGTCTGTGGTCTATCCATATCTGCGGGTTCTGCATCAGCAGATTCAACCAACCGTGGATTGAAAATACAGTCATCCCTCCATATACATGGAGGATTGATTCCAGGACCTTCCTCAAAATACTCAAGTCCTGCAGTGGGTCTTGTGGAACTTGTGTATACAAAAAGTTGGTCCTCTGCATATGTGAGTTTCACATCCTGCCAATACTGTATTTTCGATGTGTTTGGTTGAAAAAAATCCGCATATAAGTGGACCCACGCAGTTCAAACCCATGTTGTTCAAGGGTCAACTCTCTTTGAAAACAAAGTAAAAAAATAATACAAATGAAAAACAATACAGTATAACAACTATTTACATAGCATTTACAGGTCTTCAAATAATGTTGCTTCATTTTATACTGGTACCCAGCTGAGGCCACTGTCTGTGTAGAGTTTGCATGTTCTCCCCTTGTCTTTGTGGGTCTCCTCTGGGACTCCAGTTTTCTCCCACATCCTAAAGATGTGCATGTTAGGTTAATTGGTGAGTCTAAATTGTACCATTATGAGTAAGAGAGAGAGAGAGAGAGAGAGAGAGAGAGAGAGAGAGAGAGTGTGTGTGTGTGTGTGTGTGTGTGTACCCCCTGCCTGTGATGGAATGGCATTCTGTCAAGGGTTGGTTCCTGCCTTGTGCCACCTGGAGCTGCAAGGATAGGCTCCACCACCACCCACCCTGAACTGTAATAATTGGGTAAATAATCTTACTTGTTTTTATTAAGCTTTCTTAAATGTGATATTTATTTCAATATTTAATGTTAGAAATGTTTTAGTCTTTATTTATAAGTTTCATGATTTTTTTTTTTACCAGAACTATGCCATTAGTTATATTAACTCTTGTTTATATAAATTAGCCTGTAGTAAAATTGATTTTGTTGTATGTCATTTTGCATAAATTCACAGTTTTCAAGAACCTATCAATGACGATAAGGGAGGATTTACTGTATTCTAGAGATAATTTAAAGTATATGGGAGGATGTACATGGGCTATAAGCAAATACCACCCCATTTTTATAAAGATCTTGAGTATCACAGATTTTGGTGTCCATGTGGGGCCTGGAACCCCTGCAAATAGTAAGGGACACCTGTATTGTTTTTAAAGAAAACGTCTATCCAGATTCTTTGCCCACTTTTTAATTGAGTTATTTGCCTTTTTATTATTGAGTATTTATAGTTCTTTATACTCTAGATATATGACACTTACCACATAGATGATTTGCTAAAACTTTCTATCATTTTGTATATTGTCCTTTTGTTTTCTTGATGGTTTCCTTTGATGCACAAGTTTTTAATTTCCTTGAGGTTCAGTTTATCTATTTTTTTCTTTTGTCACATCTAATAAATTGCTGTCTAATCCAAGGTCAAAAAGATTTACTAATATGTTTTCTTATAAGTGCTTTATAATTTTAGCTCTTACATTAAGGTCTATGATCCATTTTCAATTAATTTTTGTGTAGGATACAAGGTAGAGGTCCAACTTCTTTCTTTTGCATACAGATATCCAGTTGTCCTAGCACCTTTTGTTGAAAAGACTATTATTTTTCCATTACGTTGTCTTGGCACCCTTGTTGAAAATCAATTGACCATAAATTTAAAGGTTTATTTTTGAACTCTAAATTTTATTCCGTTGTCTATAAGTCAGTCTTTATGCTTGTAACACATGGTCATGTAGTTTGGTAGTAAGTTTTTACATTGGAAAGTTCTTTTAAATTATTTTTATTTCTAATTATTATGGACACATAATAATTGTACATATTTATGTGGTACATGTGATATTTTGATACAAGCATACAATGTATAATAATCGAATCAAGAGAAGTCCTCCAACATTGTTTTTTTTTTCCCCAAGATTGTTTTGGCTACTCTGGGTACCTTGCATTTTCATAGGAATTTTAGATGGTCTTGTCAACTTTTCCAAAAGACACAGCTGGAGTGTTAATAGGGATTGCATTGAATTTATAGTTTAATTTGGGAAATATTGCCATGATAGAAATATTTTTTCCAATCCATGACATGGAATGTCTTTCCATTTATTTATCTTATCTAATTTCTTTCAATGAGGTTTTGTAGTTTTCAGTGTTCTTGTCTTGCACTTCTTTTGTTAAATTTATGACTAAGTATCTTATTTTTGGTGCCTTTAAGTGGAATCATTTTCTTAATTTCAATTTGAGATTGTTCAATGCAAGTGGCTAGATATACAATTGATTTTTACATATCAATCCTAACTCCTAAGACCGTGCCAGTCTTGTTTATTAGCTCTAGAGTTTTTTGGGGGTGCATTCCTTATAATTTTCTATATATGAGGTCATGGCATCTGCACATAAAGATACTTTTACCTCTTCCCTTCTAATCTGGATGCTTTTTATTTATTTGTCTTTCTTAAGTTATTTGACTAGAACTTCTAGTAAAATGTTGAATAGAAGTAGTGAAAGGGGAAATCCTTGTCTTTTTTTTAATCTTAAGGGGGAAAGCATTTAGTCTTTCACTATTAGGTATAATCTTAGCTATGCTGTGGTTGAAGATTTTTTTCTCTTGCTGATATTGCCTGTCTCTGAGTATGCATTCTGTATAGATTCAGCAGTGAATAAAAATGGAAATGAAAGTACAACTCAGGTTGAGGTAAAGAGCTAGAGAAGCTGTAGGCACATAGCTAGACAATTGAACAAATGGCTAGGTATTGTCATATTCCTTAGGCATTTTGCTTTTAAAGACATGAGATTAAAGAGAGCTTGGTCTTCCTTGAAAGGAAGTCTTTTCTCTATTTAATATAGAAATGGTTGTAGTCCATTAACTTATCTTTTAAAGATTGATGTCTCATACCATTAAGTGTTCCATGCATTTGGGTAATGCTTAAAATGTAGTGTGAACTGTACTTAACTCTGAAACATTTATGTTGCAATCATTTATCTTGGGCTTGAATGATCGTTGCTGTGAATTTATAAGATATTCAATGATGTTTAACATCAAAGGTAGCCTTATGCTTAATTTAGACTATGAGAGCCTCTGTGATATGTTTAGTCATAAAGTCATCTTGATGGCAATAAAGGAACCAAGGGGCTCTTTTTTTTGAGAGTCTCGCTCTGTTGCCCAGGCTAGAGTGAGTGCTGTGGCATCAGCCTATCTCACAGCAACCTCTAACTCCTGGGTTCAAGCAATCCTTCTGCCTCAGCCTCCCAAGTAGCTGGGACTACAGACATGTGCCACCATGCTTGGCTAATTTTCTCTATATAGTGTTAGTTGGCCAATTAATTTCTTTCTATTTTTAGTAGAGACGGGGTCTCACTCTTGCTCAGACTGGTTTCAAACTCCTGACCTTGAGTGATCTGCCCGCCTCGGCCTCCCAGAGTGCTAGGATTACAGGCGTGAACCACCGTGCCCAGCCAAGGGGTTCTTACTAACTCTGGTATGTGATATAGAATGAATTTTTGAATGGTTTATTTCTACATTAGAGGCAAACACCAACCTTCTGGGGTTGTCCACATTCCAGAATCTTGCATCTGTTATATTTATGATAGAACCAAGAGAGGGGAAAAAAAAAGAATATTTAGTCATCTACTGATTCTATTTGGTGCTAAACACATACTTCTTTCTAGAGTGCAAGAATGCTAATTTATTTTATATACCAGAGTGGATTGAAGCCATTCCTAGAGACATGAGTATTTAAATTGGCAAAAGCTAAGCAGTGAAAACTCTGTATATAGATGATTCATGCTCTGTATACAGTTATTGAATAAGGAAAAATCTTTGTTAATTAGAGATCTGGATTTTAAATGTAACTTGCCTTCTAATTGGCAGTCATACACAGTTGACCTTTCAACTGTAGACATTATGTTTTGGGTTCAGAAGTTTTCCATATGAATTCTAGCAAATATGAAAGATAACCTAAGTAAAACACACAATTAAATTTTAAGATATGCAAGTGAACTTGTTCTAAGATTTGTCTCTAGAATGAGAGATAAAAGGGAGCAGGAAGTTTGTACTATCTATTTTGGTGCCCTTTATCTGTCTTCTCTGGTATAACTAGATAATTCTCTGGTATTTTATCCCCATATAATAGGATAATTTTTTATATGTGTGATCAGTGAGATGTTTCAAGTTATTTACAAATTCTTAATTTGGGTTCCTGTTCATTCATTTATGAAGTGAATAAATATTTATCAAGCACCTCTTATGTACCTTCATGGAGTTTACATTCCACTGGAGAAGACAGAAAACAAACATGATAAACAGCTATAATATGTAGTACATTAGTGATAAATATTATATGAATAGTAAGGAGAAAAATAGAACAAGGGAATGGGATATAGCATATTGAGGTTAGAATTATTAGTTAAACTTTTAGATAAGGTGACCAGGAGAGGTTTCACTGAAAAGTTGATTTTTGAGGAAAGACTTAAAAGAAGTGAGGGAGTGAGCCAGTCATGGATATAGAAGAGCTTGCCAGCAGTAGGAACACCTAAGGTAGGGACATGCCAGGCTTCTTGGAGAAGCTGCAAGGAGATCTATGTGGTTCAATCATGGTGAGGAAGGAGAGTAGTGGGGATGGGGTCAGATAGATACATGGGATAGTGTGAGTCAAGCAGTGTCACGATGACTGTTAGAGGTGGTAAGAACTCAAATTTTGGATAAATAATGGTAAAACTCACAGGATTTTCTAACAGACTGGATGTGAGATATGAAAGAAGGAGAGAAGTTTAAGGATGACAACAAGGTTTTTGTCTTGGGCAGCTGCAAGAATTGCCATTACTTGAACTTGTAAAGACTGTAGGAATAGTGTATTGCGGCGCATTCTCAGGAGCTCAGGTTTTCTTTTTTTTCTGTATTGAAGTGTACTTTACAGATCATGCCTTTACTCCATTTTAAGTGTACAATTAAATGATTTTCAGTGAATTTACCGAGGTGTACAGTTAATCACATAAATCAGTTTTAGAGGGATTCCTTTCCCCTATTGAGAACCCTAATTCTGCTCCCCAACTACTTTTCAAGCATGTCCCTAGGTAAAAGATGGCCAAGAAAACTGTTATAAAAGTCAGTTGATTCACCAATAGCCTTCTCAAACATTACATACAAAAACCTCAGCTGGTGAATCAACTGACTTCTATAACAGTTTTCTTGGCCATCTTTTACCTAGTACATTTAGAAATGCTCATCTGCCTCTCTATGAAGCATTTCTTAAGCTTCCCATGCTTTTCCTTATAATTTCTATAGCAATTATTATATCTTTCACCTATTTTAGCTCATTTTATTTATTTTTATGTATTATTATTTAACAATTTCTGGGGAGCACAGGACTTCAGAGCTACGTGCTTATTTTCACTTTGTGTTATATTTGCATTTCCTCACAGCTCTTAACACAATTCCACTGTACAACTACTTGTTGAAATCCATTTTTCAGAATACCCAAAACTTAGATTATTAACCCAAGTTATTTCTGTTTTACTCAATGAGATGAATCTGATTATTAGTTAATATAGGAGGCACTTACTTAACTTTCTGAAAAGCATGTCAAATGTGGGACATTTTTACCTATATTCTGCTTAAGGTCTTACTTTCTATTGAGGAATCTGTTGGAAATCAAGTACTTTTTAGAACAGCCTGAGATTAATAGGAACAAGCTCTGAATGATACACTTTCGCATAAGTGCTAAAAACTGTCATTATTTTTTTTTAAAAGAGAACATTTTAAAGAATAGTTCCTAAACAAACCTAGTTGGCATAATAGGGAACAATTAAAGAAGAATATTTCCATTCTAGACTGAGAATATCTTAAGTTTTTACAGTTGTGGTTTCCTTTTCCAAAATTAGAATTCTTATTTCATGGAAAAGTAAATTATTTTATGGCAGTGACCCTCAAAGTTTTCTGATTAAAGTGGTGAGAGGTGTTATTAATTTATTAGTTACTCTGTGCTAGTTTCTATACAAGGCATAGTGGATGGAAGAATTAAGACATCATTTTGGCCTCCATAGGAACTCATAATTTGTTGAGAGACACAGGTGTGTCAACAAATAGCTACAACAAAAGGTAATGGTTTAATATGTACTGAGTTAGAGCTGTGTAAAGGGAGCACATGAGTGAAATCTGTGTGTGACAGAATATGAGAATCCAGGAAGTCTTAAAGGATAAACAGTCATTTACCACGAGGTACAAGGGGAGACTGGAGCATAGCTCATGCAAGGGCACCTGTAGAAGAAACCTCATGTGATTCTGTGTGGCTGGAAAAAAGGGTGACTGTGAGGGGAGTGGTAGGAAGTAAGGCTAGACGGAGAAGCTGAAGTCAGGTCATGCTTGCCTATAATAAACAGTATGAACTTTATGAGGGGTGGATTAACAACTACTAGAAGATTTTAAATTGAGGTATGATGATCAGATTTGAAATTTAAAGAGTCTCCTATGATGGTTTTCCATAGAAAAGATTATATTAGTCAAAAAGTTCTGCCTTATTATTTCTCTAGTCTCATCTCTCCTCCTTGTGTTTACAAGCTCTTTGTTAGTTTTATCTCTGGACTGGTGCTACTAGTGAGGACAAGAACAAGGGTACATATTGTAGAAATATTTAATGAGTAGAATAACAGACCTTACCTAATGGTGGCATGAGGGGTTGGAAAAGTCAAGAATATTGCTCAAATTTCTTGTTGATCAGCTGGATATTAGGGCCATTTAGACTGAGAATGTTGGAGGAAAAACATATAGGGTGTGGGAGTATATGAAAGACAGTGTGTTCAATTTTAGACATATTTATTTTGAGACCCAACTTGAGTTATGCATCTGGAGCTCTGAAGAGAGGTAAATACCTGTCAATTTAAATTTAGTATTTACTGTCATCTAAGAAAACGGGGTGGGGGACATTTTAAGGAGAGAATGCAGCTGGTAGTTGGTTACATAGGGAGAGGTCAAGTAAGAAAATGTTGGAAAAGCGTTTTGGAGTAAGTCATTTAACCTCATTAATACTCTGAAAGGTAGAAATTATCATTCCCATTTTGTTGCTGAAGTAAGGTTAATTATTCTACCTGAAATCTTCTGCTATCTGCTATTGCAGTGTTTTTGCATAGGGATTCTAACCTCAAAGCTCATGCTATTTCCATTATAATGAGGCAGAATTCTTGCCTTGGAGTTGGTCAGTATTCACTACTCTTGACTTACTTATTGTAAGCTCATCAGACCCAGGGACTTGCATTATCTGTCTTTCCAATGTCTTCCAAGGTCAGGTACACATATTGTATGAATCTAAAGTATGGAGACTGCATTAATAAGGCTCATACAAACATGTGTGCTAGTACTTTAGAGCAGAGGCCAGGGATTCCTTTGGTTTGGCCAACTGGATTTGAATGTTTTTAAATGGGGGCTGGGGCCAATACTCTGTAGTGTTCCAGGGCCTCACCACTCCCTGTTAACTTACTTCTGGCCTATTCATGCTCCCTGCTTAGAATAAACATCTGAGTTTATAGTCTTAGCTTTAAAATCACACCTCATAGCAGATGTTTCAAGCTTGTTGAATTAAACTAAAAAGCAAAACAGTTTTTATTTTTTCTAGGAAAAGCAACCATTAAGCTATCATTTCTAAGATGCCATATTTAGAATGTTTTCTTTATCAAAGGTAGATTGAAATATTCAAGATAATACTTATTAATTTCATTGTTCTTCCAGGTATCCCTGGTTTACTTTTTTGAGCACTCTAAATGGCTTTATGGATCACATTTTAATTTTTAGTCTTGTAGTTTTGACTTTAGGTTTTCTTATCAGTCTTGTTTGAAACTGAATTAAAGAATGTGTTTGTAATCTGAGCTGTATTCATCATGACAATTTTTTTTTGTCAGGAAGATATGCTGTTGGGTCACCACAGAAAGGCAGAGTTAAAGGAAATTTTTTTGACAGACTTTGGGAGTAAATGATGAGGCTACTGACAACAAATAGAAATAGTGTTAAGTAGAAAGAATGTTGAGACAGGAGCCAATCTTGGATCCTATTCATAGTGGAACCATTAAATGAGGAAGTGATTAGAGAGTATTTGAGTATAGGAAGCATCATAATTACTCAGTAAATGTTGGCTTTCTTAAAGACAGTCACCATCACCACTTTTTATTAATCTGTGTATGCCTTTGGACAAATGTCCATTTCCTTTTTTTGACAACTAGAGAGAATATTAAGGTCATTAAGTATGAAATGTCCAATTTCCTTAAGTGCTAAGTTTGACAGCACTGACATTTTCACTTTGACACTTCTTGTTTTATTTTTATTGTGAAGGTACATCCACATTATTTTAAATACATGGTTTTTGGTTTATGATTATCTTTTAAATTTTTTTAGAACTACCTTTGTGAAACCAAGGATAAGTAAAAAATTCGTGTTATTTTTTAATATGAGTTCCATCATGGAACCAATGCTGCGCAGACAGTTTGAAATGTCAGTGAAGTGTTTGGGAAGGATGTGGCTAATGGACACATAGTACATCCACGGTTCCAGAAGTTCCATTCTGGTGATTTTAATCTTGAAAATGAGCCATGTGAGCAACCTGAGACCAAGGTGGGTAATGATGATCTGAAAGCTCTAACGGAAGCGAATCCATCTCAACCTATGCATGAATTAGCAGCAAAGTTTGATGTTACTAGTCCCATAATATTGGGCCATTTGAAGCAAATCAACAAGGTAAAGAAGCTGGATAGATGGATACCTCATAATTTAAATGATGCTGTCAGAAGAGAAATCGTCTCAAAACTTGCCTTTTTTTGCTGTCATGACATAAAGGCTTACCGCTTCTATACTGTATTGGTATATGTGATGAAAAATGAATTCTTTCTGACAATTGTAAGTGTTCAGCATTATGCTTGGATAAACATGAAGTGCTGAAACACAGTCCAAAACCAAATATTCATCAAAAAAATCTAATGGTGTCCATTTGGTGGTCCAGCACTGGTATTCTCCACTACAACTTCATGAAACTTGGTCAATCAATTACACCGGATGTCTATTGCAACCAGTTGGATGAAATGATGAGGATACTTGCAATTAAGCAGCTGAGATTGGTCAATGGAGATAGACAAATCATGTTGAAAGAATACTTGTGGCAAAAAACGACTCTGCTCAAACTACAGAAGCTGGCCTTGGAACTTTCTGTCATCCACCAGACCTTGCACCAACTGACTACCATTTCTTGCAGCCTTTGGACCACTTCTTGCACGGAAAAATATTCAATTCTCAACAGGCTGTGGAAAACATCTTTCACAATTTCATGGCCACTCACTCTCCAGGCTTCTTTGCTGCTGACGTAAACAAGTTATGGTTAAGATTGCAAAACTGGTGGATAGTTTAGGCTCCTATTTTGATCAATTGTTTGAGATATAATAAAATAAACTTTTGATTCAAAAATTCGAAACATATTTAATGACCTAATAACAGTTTTCATATCTCCTTATAGGATTCTTTGTGAAAGAATGACTGGAAATGTGTTGAACAAAATAAACCACTACAGAAATGTAAGGAATTATTAAGGAAATTGTGTCCCCATCCCTGGGCTTGTGTCCTATTTTAGACTAAGTGATGCTATTTGCTCTCTGAGATGCACCATAACATTTAGAAAACAGGAGGTCTATTTCTCACAAGTGAGTCATGGAAGCTTAAACAGGAAGGAATTGTAAGGATAACAATATTTGTTGATCTCTGACTAGGTTTTAAAATATAACTTTACTCTTAGAGTTGTTAATTTATGCTTTGGAGGAAAAGTTTTGGATATTTGAAACTTCTTGTTAGATTAAATGGTGAAACACACACAAATAGAAGGGAAGTATGAAATATGGCAACTGAATCTTGCTGAAGTAGTTCATTACTTTTCCGTTTTTCTGTTTATTCCTTTTACTTTTTAATCATATGACAGATGGCTTCAGATAGAATTTATTTTTGAGGTATAAATTCTAGGCAAACAATAGATAAATGTAATATTAAACACATGTTATATTTGCTTCAAGTGGATAGGAAATGAACAGAGTGCATTTCTGACATCTCTCTATATACATATATATGTATGCACACACATATTTTCTTGTCTGACACAGTAGTCTGCATTAAAGTTAAGGAATAATGTTTTCCTCAGAGGTTTCTTTGGAGTTGTTAACATTCATCTTAGTGTATTTCAGTTACTAAAGGTATGCATTAATGGCCCCAAATGCACACTTTGGGAGATATCTTACTATTATTATATGGTTTCTTAGTTTCATATTTGAACTTGAAGAATTCTTTTCTTTTCTTTTTTTATTGAATTTATCCTATTAATATAAAATTGAAAATAAGAAATAAGGATAGAAAAGCAGTAAAGTCTTCTCTCTGCTGCTTAATGATGTTTTGATTGTAAAATCCTGCATTTTAAAATCAATCTTTACTTTTTTCTCAAAACTTTCTTTTACTTGAAGTCTGCTCTTGTTTCGTCATCTTATGTCCCTCAGCTCGGTTAAGGCTAAGTATTCCATTTCCTAATTTAGGTTGGTGGAAAACATTTAAATTAGCAGCTGTTTTTACTAATTTGTTTTTTGATAGAACATGAAGCTACGCAGTGACCAGTGAAGCAGTTAGCATGCAGCGTCTTGGCAGAGGGTAGACTAGGGACAGAAGCCAAGCAAGAATGGAATCCAAATAGAAAAGTATATATGGGCTTTCTGCTGCCAATCTTAATCTTAAAAAACAAAACTGCTCTTTATAAGCTCCCTTTCTTTCCCTACCAGAGTAGTTTTGTCAGCTCAGCTTCGGAAACCTCACTTAAACACCTGGACGAGAACTCAATACTTTGCATGTAGTTCTGCTTTGTTGAGCAGAGTATCTGCTTAGTTATTCCATGTGGGCAGGGATGTAGCTTAGTAAGGAAGTTTTCTTTGATTCTCTGAAATGCAGGTTTATAAAAGGGCATATGGAATCAATTGCTGTGGAACTCCTTTAGCTTTGCTTTTTCTGATAGCCGGGCTATGGGAAATTTCTCTTCTTATTTTTATTTTGAAACATTTAGATTTTTTCTTTTCCTTTTTTAAAAATACAAGCTCTCAAAGTGGATAGAAGGTTCTTGCAGATGGACTGTATATCCAATTATTTTCTCATCTTTCCCTTAATAACATGGGAAATATGGCACCATTATAAGTCCATAGCTAGTTTATACCACTGTCCTTTATCAAGAGAAGGCACACACCATGGGTATTTTCTTGCCTTTACTAACATTTTGTTTTCTTTGATTTTATATAAAATTAAAAAATTAAAGTATAATACATATTTGGAAAAGTGCACAGCTCAAAAATGTACAGTTCAATGAATTTTTCCAAACACAACGTATCCATGTAACCAGCACCCAGCATAAGAAACAGAAAATTACCAGAACCCAAAGATTTTACCCCTTGCCAGTCTCTAATCTACCCACCAAAAATAACCACTATTCTTATTTCTAGCATCATAGATTAGTTTTGCCTGAGTTTGATCTTCATATAGATAAAATCAAACAACGTGAATTCTTTTGTGTCTGGCGCTTTTCATTCCATATTTCATGTTGCATGTAACTATGCTTTGTTCATAATCATTGCTTCAGGTTGTTTCCAGTATGGGGCTATTACAGACAGTGCTGTTATGAACATTTTTCAATGTGTCTTTTGATGACTATGTGAACACATTTCCATATGTGTGTATCCTCTCCTAGGAATACAATAGCTGTGTAAAGGGATATGCATATGTTTAGCTTTAGTAAATACTATCAAACAGTTTTCCAAAGTAGTTGTACCAATGGCTTCACTAATATTTAATGTGAAGATGGGTGTAGTTCCATTTTGCTCTTTAGCTTTCTATGGCATTGTTATACATAAATTTGTCCAAGCTTTATGGATTAAAGTATACTTTCCACAAATTTGATTTGTTGGAATAATCATATTTGAAGTTTCTATTCTTTTTTGAGTTACTTCTTCTGCCTTGTTTCTTATTTGTCTTTTTGCTCCTTTAACAAAAATACATTAAACTCCTAAAATTTTTTTTTAAAATTAAAATGGTGAAATAACTGGTGTTGGCAAGCATGTTAGAAAATAGTTTCATGTACCAGTGGTGAGAATGTGAATTGAACAAGCTTTCTGGAAGCCAATTTCAGGAAAAGTTCAATAGACTCAAAAAGGCAAATCTATTTATTCAGGTGTCACTTCCTTTTTGTGGTATTCCCAGGCTTCTCAATTTTCCCAACTCCATCATGGTGCTTACCTACGGAATTAGAATGACCTGTTGGGTAGCCTTGTATCCCACTGCACTGACTCCAGGGCTTCTCTCTTCTTAGTGCTTAATACCACACTTTTATGGACACTCTAGTCATGCAATAGCTTTAAGTTCAAGTGTCCCTTGAATGTTATTGTCTTTATAGAATTTTCCTAGATATTCTCCCATGATTATTTTTATGGATCAAATTTAGGATTGCTTTGTCAGCCCTCCCATGCCCTGTACTGTCTCCAGAGAAAATTAAATTGAGGTATTATTTTGGATTTCTTAAATATATAGATGAATTTATTTATTTATTTATCTATGTATTTTTATTTCAGAATGTTACAGGGGTACACATGCTTAGGTTACATATCTTGCCTTTGTGCTGCAAAAGTCAGAGCTACCAGCATGCCCATTCATCAGACAGTGTGCATCACACCCATTAGGTGTGAATATATCCATCTCCCCTTCCCCTCCCACCTGCCCAACACCTGATGAATGTTACTTCCTTATGTGCACATAAGTGTTGATCAATTAGTACCAATTTAATGGTGAGTACATGTGGTGCTTGTTTTTCCATTCTTTTGATATTTCACTTAGTGGAATGGGCTCCAGCTCCAACCAGGATAATACAATAGGTAGTTCATCTGTTTTTATGGCTGAGCAGTGCCCCATGGTATACATATACCACATTTTATTAGTCCACTCATGTAGTAATGGGCACTTGGATTCCTTCCACATCTTTGCAATTGTGAATTGTGCTGCTATAAACATTCAAGTATAGATGTCTCTTTTATAGAATATCTTTTTTTCCTTTGGGTAGATACCCAGTAGTAGCATTGCTGGATCAAATGGCAGTTCTACATTTAGTTCTTTGAGGTATCTCCATATTACTTTCCATAGAGGTTGTACTAGTTTGCAGTCCCACCAGCAGCATATGAGTGTTCCTATCTCTCTGCATCCATGCCAGCATTTGTTGTTTTGGGACTTTTTCATAAAAGCCATTCTCATTGGAGTTAAGTGATATCTCATTGTGGTTTTGATTTGCATTTTCCTGATGATTAGAGAAGTTGAGCATTTTTTCATATGTTTATTGGCCATTAGACTGTCTTCTTTTGGAAAATTTCTGTTCATGTCCTTTGCCCACTTTTTAATGGGGTTGTTTTATTTTTCTTGCTGATTTTCCTGAGTTTTATACAGATTCTAGTTATCAGCCCTTTATCAGATATGTACCATATAAATATTTTCTCCCATTCTGTAGGTTGTCTATTCACTCTAATGATAGTTTCTTTGGCTGTGTAGAAGCTTTATAATTTGATCATGTCCTATTTATTTATTTTTGTTGATGCTGTGGTTGCTTTTGGGGTCTTCTTCATAAATTCTTTCATAGGCTGATGTCTATAAGAGTTTTTCCAACAGTTTCTTCTAGAATTCTTATGATTTCATGCCTTAGGTTTAAGTCTGTTATCCATTGTGAGTTGATTTTTGTGAGAGGCAAGAGGTGTGAATGCTGTTTCAGTCTTCTACATGTGGCTATCTGATTTTCCCAATACCATTTATTGAATAAGGATTCTTTTCCCCAGTGTATGTTTTTGTCTGCTTTGTCAAAAATCACATGGCTATATGAGGGTGATTTTATGTGTGGCTTCTCAGTCCTGTTCCATTGGTCTATGTGTCTATTATTGTGCCAGTCCCATGCTATTTTGGTTACTATGGCCTTGTAGTATAGCTCTAAGTCTGGTAAATTGATGTCTCCCAATTTGTTCTTTTTGCTTAAGGTTGTTTTGGCTATGGGGGGTCTTCTCTGGTTCCATACAAAGTGTAGAATTATTTTTTCTAAATCTGTGAAAAATGATGTTTGTATTTTATTAGAGACTGCATTGAATCTGTAGATGATTTTGCATAGTATTGACATTCTAACAAATGTGATTCTGCTGATCCATGAACATGGTATGGTTTTCCATCTGTTTGCGTCCTCTGCTATCTCCTTCCTCAGTGTTTTGTAGTTTCCCTTGTAGAAGTCCTTCACCTCCTTAGTTAAATGTATTCCTAGGTATTTTATTGTCTTGGTTACTATTGCAAAAGATATTGAGCCTTTTATTTGGTTCTCAGTTTGACTGTTGTTGGCATATGTGAATGCTACTGGTGTGTGTACAGTGATCTTTTAACCTGAGACCTTGCTAAACTTATTTTATCAATTCCAGTAGTCTCTTGGCAGAATCTCTGCAGTTTTCTAGATATAATATCATATTGTCAGCAAAGAGCAATAGTTTGACCTCTTCTTTTCCCATTTGGATACCCTTGATTTCCTTCTCTTGTCTCATTGCTCTGGCTAGGCCTTCCAGCACTCTGTTGAACAGAAGTGATGATAGAGGGCAACCTTGTCTTGTCCCAGGTCTAAGTGGGAATGCTTTCAATTTTTCCCATTCACTATGTTGTGGGCTGTGAGTTTCTCATATATGGCTTTTATCATTTTGAGATAAGTCCTGTCTTGTGAAGCATTCTTATCATAAAAGGTGTTAAATTTTGTCAAATGCTTTTTCTGTGTCTAGTGAGAGGATCACATTGTCTTTGTTTTTACTTCTATCTAAGTGGTGAATTACATTTATAGATTTGAATATGTTGAACCATCCCTGCATCTCTGGGATTAAGCTCACTTGTTCCTGATTGATTATTTTTTTGATGAGCAGCTGAGTTCAATTTTCTGAGATTTTATTAAGAATTTTCACATCTATATTCATGAGGGATATTGATTTATAGTTTCTTTTTTTGTTGAGTCCTTTCCTGACTTTGGTATCATGGTGATGTTGGCTTTGTAAAATGTGTTTGGGATATTTCTCTCCTTTTTGATATTGTGGAACCAGTTCCTGCAGGATAGGCACCAGTTCTTCTTTGTAGACCTGGTAGAATTTGCGTGTGAAACCATCTGGTACAGTACTTTATTTTTAGATAGGTTTTGTATTGCTGCTTCAATTTCAGTACTTGATGTTGGTCTGTTCAGGTGTTTTATATACTCCTGATTGAACCAAGGGGGGGGTGTGTTTCTAAAAATTTGTCCGTTTCCTCCACATTTCCAAGTTTATGTGCCTAGAGATTTTTATAGTATTCATAGATGATATTTTGTATTTCTGTGATATCAGTTGTAATTTCTCCTTTTTCATTACTTATGGAATTTATTAGAGTCCTTTCTTTTCTGGTTCTGGTTAATCTAATGACAGGCTTGTCAATTTTGTTTATCTTTTTAATGAACCAACTTTTTGTTTTATTAATCTTCTGTGTCATTTTTTTGTTATTGAATTCATTTAATTCTGCTCTGATCTTGGTTATTTCTTTTCTTCTTCTGGGTTTGCTATTGGTTTGTTCATCCTTTTCCAGATCTTTGAGATGATTCATTTGATTTTTGATTTGTGATCTTTCTGTCTTTGGGATGTAGGAATTTATGGGTATGAATTTTCCTTTCACAACTGCTTTAGTTGTATCTCACAGATTTTGACAACTTGTGACCCCATTATCATTTAGTTCAAAGATTTTTTTGATTTCCATCTTAATTTGTTCCTTGACCTATTATTCAGCATCAGAGGTTTTTTAGTTTCTGTGACTTTGTGTAGAGATGAGTGTTTCTGTTGAGTTGATTTCTAATTTTATTCCTCTGTGGTCTGAGAAGTTGTGTGGTATCATTTCCATTTTTTTAAATTTGTTGAAACAGATTTTATGGCCTAGGATATGATCATCCTTAGAGAATGTCCCATGATGGATGAGAAGAATGTATATTCAGTGGTTTTGGGGTAGAATGTTCTGTGAATGTCTGTTAGACTCTTATGTTCTAGAGTTCTATTTAAGGCTCTTGTTTCTTTATTTTCTCTTTGGAGGATATATCCAGTTCTTTCAGCAGGGTGTTGTAATCCCTGGCTATTATGGTGTTGCTGTCTATTATTTTGTTTAGAGCAAATATGATTTGCTTTATGAAGTTGCTTGCTCCTGTATTAGGGCAAAAATATTTAAGATTGTTATGTCTTCTTGTTGAATAATTCCCTTTACCAATATATAATGACCATCTTTGTCTTTCATTATTTTTGTTGATTTGAAGACTAAGTTATCTGATATGAGAACTGCTGTGCCAGCTTTCTTTTGGTTTCCATTAGCATGGAATATTGTTTTTCATCCCTTCACCTTGAGTCTGGATGAGTCCTTGTGTGGTAGATGTGTTTCCTGAAGACAGAAGATACTTGGCTTGTGCATATTTATCCATGTGGCCAGCCTTTGCCTCTTCAATGGGCAGTTCAAGCCATTAACATCTATTGAAAGAATTGATAAGTGGGGTGGATTTCTGTTCATTCTGTTGAGTTGAACTTTGTTGCTTTGTCTTATCTCTTAAGACTTTGTGGTGTCTGGCCTTCAACCTTTAGCTTTTGGGTGATTTTACATTGGTGAGTGTTTATTGTTCTCATCTGTGAATAATGTGGTTCTACTTACTTCCTACACGGCAGGTCTTGTCTTCATGAATTGCCTCAGTCTTTGCTTGTCTGAGACAGAATTTATTTCCCCTATATGAAACTTAGTTTTGCAGGATACAGAATTCTAGGCTGGGCATTTTTCTGTTTGAGAAGACAGAATGGGGCTCAATCCATTCTGGCTTGTAAGGTCTCAGTTGAGAAGTCTGCAGTTAGTTTGATGAGTTTTCCTTTGTAAGTTCCCTGCTCCTTTTGTCTTCTGGTTCATAGGAGTACTCTTTCTTTCTTTTCTTTTCTTTTTTTTTTTTTTTTGAGACAGAGTCTCACTCTGTTGCCCCTGCTAGAGTGCTGTGGTGTCAGCCTAGCACTGGGCTAGGCTCAACCTCAAACTCCTGGGCTCAAGCGATCCTTCTGCCTCAGCTTCCTGAATAGCTGGGACTACAGGCATGTACCACCATGCCTGGCTAATTTTTTCTATTTTTGGTAGAGTTGGGGTCTCACTCTTGCTCAGGCTGGTCTCGAGCTCCTGAGCTCAAACGATCTGCCCACCTCGGCCTCCCAGAGTGCTAGGATTACAGGTGTGAGCCACCGTGCCTGGCCAGGAACACCTCTTTCGTGTTTAGTTTGGCCGTTCTGATGCCTATGTGTTGTGGTATTTTCTTCTTGGTGATGAATCTCTGAAGATTCCTATGAGCTTCTTGTACCTGGTTATCTAGATTTCTAGTAAGACCAGGGAAATTTTCCTCAATCATTCTCTCATATAAATTGTCTAACCTTTTGTATTTTCTTCTTCACCCTCATGGATTTCTGTGATTCTTATGTTAGGCCTCTTTACATAATCCAATATTTCTTGTAGGCTTTGCTCATTCCTTTTATTTCTCTGCTGTATCTCTGTGACTGACTTGTTTAATTGAAAGATTTTGTCTTCAAGCTCTGGATTCTTTCATCTGCCTGATCTCACCTGTTCTTAAGGTTTTCCACTGTGTTTCATAATTCCTTGAATGAATTTTTCATTTCCAAAATTCTGTTTGATTTTTCTTTAATAATTCAGTTTCTTTAATTGATTTTTTATTTATTTCCTGCATTGTTTTTTTAATTTTTTGGTGTTGGTTTTCTATTTTATCTTGTATTTCATTAAGTTTTCTTACAATCCATATTTGAAATTTTTCGTCTGTCATTTCAATATTCTGCTTTTGGTTGGTATCCATTGCTGGGGAGCTGGTGTTCCCTTTTGGTGGTGACCTTTCACTCTAATTCTTCATGCTTACAGAGTTGTTTTGCTGGTTCCTTCTCATCTGTAACAGATGTTGCTTCTTACTTTTAGATTTTCTTTTGTTTAGATATTGACATGTTCAGTTTAATATCTGAGTCAGTAGGTGGTGCTTGTAGGTGAGAATCAACCACATCCTCTATGATTGAGGTGGTAAATGGTGTAACGGGTATACAAATTGACCTCCCTGTGAGTAGGTGGTGTTTGCTGGAGGAAACAAGCTGCACTGTTGTTTTAGATCCTATGATCAGCTCTAGCTCCTTAGGAGAAGCCCTCTAATTCCTCATTTGGTGGGTGTGGCCTTGGAGCTTCCAGGTGAGTCCTTTATTCACCATCACAACAAAAGTGGGTGGGGTATGAGGCTGGGCAGGGTTATGTTGGGTGAACATGCCCTCTAGCTCCACAAATTTTGGTAAGGGATATGCAGCGGTTAAAGGTCCATTCCCTTCCTCTGGGCTAAGTTGCCCAGGAGGGGCTGAAGTGGTGGTCCCACTCAAGCAGAGTCTGCATGTGGAAGGGGAACTATTTGAGACCTGCAATCCAGCAGGCTGGAGTAGGCCTTGCTCCTTTAAATCCTCCCCTATTTCTCAATTTCTCTCAGGACTCTGCCTGCAGGCAGGACCTCAGGTCAGCCAAGCTCCCCAACAGCAGTGATGCAGGCAGAGAGATTCCCTGACCAGGATACCAGCCTGAGCTGCGAGCACAGCGCTCCTGTGGGAGGAGGGGTGTCTCACTAGCTCACCACAGCTTGGACCCACACTGTGCCCTACCCCCTGCTTTGCCCCTGCAGGCACCCGCACCTCACAAGACTGATTCACAAATAATCCCTCTGTGCCTCTGGTGATGCGATCAAGACCTGGTTGTATGGATCTGGCCTGTGGGCCCATCTCCGGGTCCCTGGAGATCAATCCATGACCATGCCAAGGAGAAGAATGCTGGTCCTGTGTCACCGACAGGGTGCCCACAATAGTTTGATGTCCCTCTGGCTCAGGGCCTGTCTTGTTCTAATGTGGCTGCCTCACAAGCAGCAGCAGGGAGGGACTAGTGGGACTAGAGGGACTATCTCACAGTCTGAACACCCCTCTGTCTGCTGTAGGACCCCAAAAAGAAAGGTATGAGCCCCACTCCCTGTGGGAGCCTCCATGTGGCAGTTCAATTATCTCTCTCTGCATCTGTGGGAGGGGTAGAGGAAGGGAAGAAAAAGAGTCTGGGTGGAGGATAGTCCACCTCTGGTCATCTCCAACCCTCTCTCTGGGAGGCAGTCCACCCAGAGTGACCAGGCTCTGGAATCATATAGAATACCCTGGGACCCACTGTACCTTTGTGGCTCCTGCAGTCTGGGTCAGAGTTGTGAAATATCTGTGTGGGAATGTAAACTCCTAATATGTGCCATATGCTACCAGATAATGGGCTATAGAATAAGTTATAGTGCTTGCATTCAAGGCAATTATAATGAAGCAGTGGAGACAGCAGTATGAACAAATGTAATTTATTTTACCGAGATTTAAAAAGCTACTTCTATGATCTAGTGTTTCTAGATTTAGTAAAGAAGTCCATTAGCAAGGTGTCAGGTTAATCCATGAGTTCTAGATTTTTTTTATCGTGTGTTCTTCAATATAAATTTCCCTTTTTTAAGATGAACAGACCCCATATTTTTAAGTGTCCCTGATACATAAATCATTCTGTCTTTCAAAATTGCTCTTTTAAAAGAACCTTCTTTTGTTATTTTTGCTTAAGGTATAGTGACCATAATTATCGACAATCATTCAGGTTCTAAACTCTATGGAGGTGTGTGTGTATTTTATTTTTTGCTTGTTTTTTAAAAAAAATAATTAAACGTTTTTAGAGTTCTGTATTTTCTGATACTCTTCTTGATAATTTAAATATATATTTTGCCTTTGGGGCTAGCATATAAAATTACTGGGTTGATATCCTCAAGGTACAATTTATGATGACTTCCAGGTTCCTCTTGTAACACTCATCCTAGGCAAAAGCCATGTAAACTTCACACACATGGCTTTAACTCCCAACTATGACCTGGTGACTCACATGTCTCTATTTATGGCCCAGGCTCTCTTCTGAATTCTAGATCCAAATATAGTGTATTTTCACTGGATCTTGTGCTGGCATCTTATGTTTGGCAGATGACAAAAATGTATTTCACCTTTTTATTTCAAACATATTCCTCTCTCTGAATTCCCATTTTGGCTAACCCATCACTATTTACACAATTGCTAAAACAATTCTTTAGATATTTCTAAATACCTTCTTCTCTCCCCTCCCATCTAAATATACCAAAGACTTACCATTTTACCTCCTAAATATTCCCTGGATCCATCCTACTACAACCTGGCAATAGTGTTCAGGCACTCATTGTCTCTTGCCTGGATGTGGATTATTACCTGGTCTCCTTGACTGCAATTTCATTCTCTCTAATCCACTGAAAAGGCTATTACCAGAGAAATCTTTAAAAATACACACCTGAGCTTATTGCTTTCAGAGTTCTTTAGTGTGGCATATGCGATGTCTCTAGTCTACCTTTCCTGCTGGATTCATCACAATTTTTGCTCAGGTACCCAGTATTTGTAATATTACCTGCAGTCGCTTGCATGCTCCTTTCCTTTTTGTGCCTCAGGCCTTTGAACATGCTGTTTGTTTTTTCTTTTTCTTTTTGCTTGTTTTGTTCTGCCTTGTTCACAGGAATAAGTTCTACTCATTGTTTAAGATTTGTTTCCTCTGAAATCCTGCCATTTATGACAACTTGGATGAACCTGAAGGACATAATGTTAAGTGAAATAAGCCAGACATAGAAGACACATATTGTACAATTTCACTTATACATGGAATCTAAAACAGTCAAAGAGTTTTACAGTGGTTGCTAGAGGTTGGGGTGATGGGGAAATGGGGATATGTTGGTCAAAGTGTAGAAACTGTGAATTATAAAATGAATGCATTCTAGAGATATAGTATAAAGCATAGTGACAATAGTTAATAATACTATATTGTTTGCTTGAAATTTGCTAAGAGTAGATCTTAAGTGTCCTCACAGTACACCCCCCCCCACAAAGAGTAACAATATGTGGTGATGTAGGTATTGATTAATGTGATTGCAATAATTATTATACAGTATATATATATATATGTATATATATAAGAAAGCATCATGTATACCTTGAATATATACAGTTTTTATTTGTAAATTATATCCCAATAAAGCTGGAAAAAAAGATTCTCTGATACATTTTCTTTAATCCTCTCAAGCTGAAGGACTTTCCTCTGTGCTGTAACTATTTTAGTTCCTATATAAATTTGTTTATTTGTCTCCTCTTCTGATCAATGAGCTCTTTATCTTTGCATTTCCAACACTTAGCATACTGCCTGATGTATAGCAGAGGCTGAACAATAGTTGTTGAATGAATTGTTGAATTAATTAACTGATAGCTTAGAGCCCTACATTTTTATATTTTGTGATCTTTAAAATCCCTAAATATATTTTGTTCTCTTGCCAGGGTTAAAACTCATATGTTAATTCTCTACCCACTTGCACAGACTTGTAAAATCTTCTTTTTTAATCCCATCTGTGTGTTTCTTCATCAGCTGGAAGCATTTAATGTCTCCTCAACTTGGAAATCTCATGTGAGTTCTTCTGGAGCATTTAAAAAAGATATTAAATAAGTATCAATCCTTGAGGAGCTGAATTCTTTACACTTCTCCATCTAAAGAAATCCCTAATTAACCTTACCATTTAATTCCTATGACCTATGAGCTTTTGAACCCATGATATCATCAGTTAAAAAAGAATAAAACAACCACAAACACCTACAACATCCTTCTGTTTAGGAGGTGACAGTCATTAGTTCCCCTTTTATCTATCTGCCTATTTACTACATTAAATTTATCATGTGTGATGTCCTTTGGAAGAAATAGTCTTGCTTTCTCAATTTCCCTTACCTAGCCTCCGCAACCTGTCCCTTTTTCACCATCCACTGCTATAATATGTTATTTTTGTTATGTTCATTGATGGTCCTTTCTCACAGGCTTCACAGGTTTGCTATTTGGTGTATCAGTGCTCATTAAGGATTCTGTGATTGCCTTGATAAGAGATGACAAAGCATAGGCTCAAAAGCCAAAATATATTTGTATTTTTAAAATTTCAAAGTCCCTATAGCACTAAAGTTACCACAATTTACAGTCAGATTATCAGCCATCATCAAAGCAAAATAAATAGTTTTTTCACTTTTATTTTCTTTGTAATAATTTATGTTCAAACTTTTTCACCTTTCAGAAGCTACCTAAACCTTGACACTGCTATACTAAATAAAGAAGTATAATGTATTGGTCACTTCAAAGGGAATTATGTTATAAGCTGTGATTATACTGTAATATAAGAGAATTTTCTTTAGCTATTTCTGAATATTTTATACTTTTTATCATTTTTTTTCTGAGGAGCTGTATATCCTTTCTAAACATTACACTATTTATCCTCTCAAGTTTCACTGAAGAAAGTACAGCTCTGATATTGTGAGGCATATGGAAATCACCAAGATCATCATGGTACAAAAACAGTACAGCAAGTTTGATAAATTTAAGGAATAAAATATTAATAGTTCCATATTCTTTTTATGATTTTTTTTCCTGCTTTCCACATATATTCCATTTCCATTGTGCTATGTACTCAATCTTGTGAGAGACTTGGCAGACGTATTATTATCCCCATTTTTACAGATGGAAAAACAGACACTGAAAGAGTAGAAAACTTACCCAGCTCATGATGCTAATGACAGAGCTAAGACTAGAACCCAGACCAGAAATATAAGGGGGAAATCATAGCAAGCCAAGAAAACCACAAAGCGTTTTTCTTAGGTAATCAGTGAGTATGAACAATGCATTGACAGCTACTTCTAACTGTCCTCCCTACATTATGTAAAGAAGTTAATTTCCCCAAAACCTGTATGAAGTAGCAGACAGCCTTTATTTTCATATGGGAAGGAACTAAAAATACAGTAGCACAAGCCGTTTATTAACCTCAGGCAACATTATTCTGAGGCAACAGAGTCTTGTGAAAAAAGAACAGGATTTGCAGTAGGAAGACTTAGGTTTGTGTCTAAGTTCTTTTACCAGTCTCTTACTCTCCTTACACTAAATTCCTATTTAGTTAAAATGGGGCTGATAATATCAGCCTCACCCCATTAAAGGATGTTGTGATGATCAATAAGATATTATACAGAAGAACTTTATAAGCTACATGATATCATTAATGTGCAAAAAAATCCTCATTCTGGTTTTGAAAGTAAGGGAAATCCTTTATATGTAGGAAAGAGTATAACATAGTTGTTAGAATCAGGGATTGGGAGTCACACTGATTTGGGCTACAATATAAGAAATGCCATCATCTAGCTCTGCCACTTGGCTAAGGAACTTAGCCTTTTGAAACCTCAGTTTAATTATTTTAAAAATGGGAATAATCTATCATGAGTTTTTATGAAGATTATATTAGATATTATATATGAAGTACATAAACTATTGTAAATGTCCCTTAAGTTTGTTTTTTTTAAACAATAAACATTTTCTCAGGTAATGATTTTAGATTTACAGAAAAGCTGCAGAGATAGTACAGAGTTCTTATCTACCTTTCTCCCAGTTTTCTCTATTGTTAATATTGTAGCTCAACATTTGCCACAACAATGAAACGAATATTGATATATTCTGGTTAACTATCAATATTAACTATTTGGATTTGCCATTTTTTTGTGAATATTTTTTTCTGTTCCAGGATCTAATCCAGGGTACCGCATTGCATTTAATTATGTCTCCTCAGTCTCCTCTGGTCTGTGATAGTTTATCAATCAATCTCTTTGCTTTTCATGACCTTAATGATCTTGAGGAATACTGCCCAGGTATCGTGTAGAATATTCCCCAGTCTGGTTTTCTTTGTTGTTTTTCCTTATGAATAGATGGGGGTTATGGATTTCTAGAGAGAACACCAAGGAAGTAGTATGCTTTTCTTGTCACAATATATCAAAGGGTGCATGATATACATGTGACATCACTTATGATGTTAACCTTCATCATTTGGCTAAGGTAGTGCTTGTTAGGTTTTTTTTTTCCATTGTATCTTGAGCTTGTTTTGATTACCTATCACTTATATAGGACTTCCTCTTCCCCCTCTTCCCTCTGATTATAATGCAGTTCATTTAGATTTACTACAAATTATCATCTCTGCAGAAATACCTTCCCTGACCACTCAAATTAAAACAGCTTTTCCCTCTCAAGTTAATCTCTATGACATTTTACTTTTGTGTTTTCTTCACAGCATTTATTATTACCTGAAATTGTCTTGTATATTTGTTTACATAGTTTATTGTTTGTCTGTAGACCTCCTCCCCCCAAAAAACGCTATGTGCTCCAGAAGAACAAGATCCTTGTAGGATTGTTCACATACATACACTGAGAGTCTAGCACAGGACTAGTATATACTAAGTGCTCAGTAACTATTTGTCAAACAAATGTCAAGGAACAAATGACAAGAGGATTAATTTATTAGTATTTGTGTAAAAGAGCAGAAAAATAGCTAAATGGTGAGAGGGTTAATTTAGTGTTGTTATCGCAATTGGTCTAGTTTTAATCAAAAGGTTAAATGCAATTATCAACATCTACAGAAAAGGGTAATCAGCATCCTTGTAATTCAAGCTCTCTTATAATGCATTTAATAATATGAATGCCAGAATATTTTAGTGACTTATAAGGATCTGACTGACAAGTGTAAGATCCGCTCAGGTTTTACACATCTGCACCACTGTGACCTTTACTTGACCATCTCACCTCTCCTATTGTAGAACCTTTAGCAAAATCTGAAGGAATATAGAAATAATTGATATCCTTGATTTTAACTTATAGCTGACTTTTTAGTGTTTGTTATCTTTTCATTTATACTGCCAAAAAAATGAAGCTTCTTTGTGTAAGTCTTTCTTTCATAACCCATTGTAAGAAACCACTCTTTTTATTTCCCTTCTCAGGACTTAAAATCTCCAAATCAGAGGGATGAAATTGCAGGAGCCCGGGCCTCATTGAAGGAGAACTCCCCCCTCTTACATTCAATTTGTTCAGCTTGTTTGGAGCATTCTGATGTTGCTTCCCTCAAAGCCAGCAAGGACACAGTTTGTGGAGAAATTCAGAATGCTCTCAATGTAATTTCAAATGCTTCACAAGGCATCCAGAATATGCCAGCCTCACCAGAACCTCCGGCAGCAACCCTGGGAAGTGCCCTTGATGAACTGGAGGTAAGTTGAGAGAAAGACAAAATGTCCCAGTATGAAAACAAACAAAGGAAGATCCACGTGTTGGAATTTCAAGTATGAGAAAATAAAAATCCAGTTATCCAATCAGTCTCTAACACCTTCTGTGTCTTCCAATGAATTGATTAGCAGGAAAATATTCTATTAGTAGACTTCTGATTCTTTCACACCTTTTCCAAGGAAGCCGATGAATTTGAATTGGGATTGTAAATTATATTGAAGTGATGACTTTATTTTACATAGGTAAACATATGAAACAGGATTTATTCACTCTACAAATACTTATTATTGGCATTATGTTTCTGTGTTTTTGAAATATATCTGATCACTGCCTTTCACAAAGTATTACATGCTAGCAGGGAAATATTGGCAAAAAAGAAAGACAATAAACATTGTAGATAACTAAATTGTATAGTGTGTTACATTGAGAAGGCAAGATGTTATCAACAGTTTGAAGGAAGTTAGGGAATTGGATAGATAGAGATCTAGAGCAAAGGCTTGAAGGCATGTCCCCTGCCTTTAAGTGACAGCATAGAATCCAGGTTGCCTTAGTGAAGAGAGCAGGAGATGAGTGGGAGGAGTTGATGTTAGAGGGCCACTAGGCCCAGGTTGTAGGGGGCTGTGTAGGCTTTAAGGACTCTGGCTTTTTCTCCAAGTTAAATGGGGATCCATTGTAAAGTTTTAAGCAAAGGTGTGACATGCTGAGACTTGTGTCTTAGAAGGACTATGTTAACTGCACGTGGATTATAGAGTGAAAGGGGAAAAGGGGAGAATCCAAAATCCAAGCAGGGGGCTACTACAGTAACCCAGGTTCCAACCTTACATTTTATAATACATGCAACACCTGATTCTACCTCATGTTTTAGTTTGAACCAGGGTCATGTTAGCTAAATTTTCTAAGTAGAATCAACTGAATTTTGACAGAATGGATGTGGGACATGAGAGAAAGGGAGGAGTCATGGCTGCTGTTGCAGGCTGGGTCCTCCAGAATCATACACAGAGTGGAGATCAGAAAACGAGGTGCTCCATCTAGGCAGGGAAAAGGGAGGGAGTAGGACTGAGCAAAAAAAGAAGTCTGCCTGAGATGCAGACCCACAAAGCCTGAGCCAATCAACAGGGAGTTGTGGAGAGAGGATTGCCCTCCAGAGTGTACCTTGTCTGGCAGAAATGTACAGGATTTTATATCTCTTTCAGTCATCAGATGCAGGTCACTCTGCCCTAGGAAGTGTATGACCTCCGTAGTGTGAGGTGAAATTTGCTAGAGTAGATGGATAGGATCTTAGAGGTCAAGTATTCCTTATCCAAAATGGTTTGCACCAGAAATGTTTTGGATTTTGGATTTTCAGATTTTGGAATATTTGCATATATATAATGAGATATCTTGAGGATGAGACCCAAGTCTAAACACAATATTCATTTATGTTCTGTATACACCTTATAGACACAGTCTGAAGGTGATTTTATATAATATCTTTAATAATTTTGTCCATATAACAAAGTTTTAATTGCATTTTAACTGTGATCCAGCACATGAGGTTAGGTGAGGAATTTTCCATTTGTGGCATCCACATTCAAAATGTTTTAGATTTTGAAGCATTCCAGATTTCAGATATTCAGATTAGGGATGCTCAACCTGTATACCACATTTTTCATACTACTAAACAGAATTGTGTCAGAGGATGCTCCCATAAGGGGTCCAGTTCATCTCAGACAACACATTCTATAATCTTAGAAGACGACATTTCCAAATTGTTCCTTTTTATGACACCTCTTCCCTTTTCTCACTTTAGTTGAAAGAGACTGCTACAAATAAGAATGGCAGTGGTTGGAGAGGAGGAGAAAGTGTGTGCACATGCATGCATCTGTGTGTGTGTATGTGTGTGTTTATGT
>CAUYRT010089050.1:0-33581 GCA_963574885.1 Lepilemur ruficaudatus | reverse complement strand
CTACTTTGACAGAGTAGGTTTTTGAATGTAACAAGATAAGTCAACTTGAGTGGTAATATATTTTGGGAAATCAGCTCACTACAGATTGTGACTGTAAACATTGTACTGTAAATGTTTTGTAGTTTTCCCCCAATAAAATTTTCGGAAGAGGAAAAAAAAAAAATCTGCCACCTTCTATGCACTTGGTTGGCTGCTCCTGTGGCCCGAGCCCCGGGTAACGCTAGGAGTGCGCATGCTCATCAGCAGTGAGGACTAAGATGTCCCACACCACGATAACTCAGAGACTGCTCCAATAGGGCCATTCATGAAAACATACATACACTACTTTATCAGAAAATAAAAGCCAAATCAAGGATACGAAAGTAAAAAATAAACAATCATCAAGAACACCAAAAACTGGCCATGGCAGCAAGTTTCAGCAGATCCACAAAACCAAAGGACATTGAAACGGCCGACCTGCCGCCTCTGTTTACTTTTCTGTTAATGCTCACATGGGGCTTGTGCTGACAGGAGGCCGGATGAAATCTGTTCTGTCTCTTCTGGTGAATTTTCAGCCCCGACACGATTCCCAGGACAGCATCTCCAGTGCTTGAAATGAGTGCCCGCAGTTTGGAAAGGTTAACACTGCAACAAGGATTAAGGTTAAAAACACCCAAGTACACACACAGAAGACAAAACTGAACTAGAATGAAAGTGTTTGTTATCAGACTGCCAAAAAGAATTACAAAGAAGAAAAAATGACTTTAGGAGAGTTGAAGAAATTTCCTCATTATTTTGGTTTCCAATGTATGGACTTATGAAAATGGTCAACTTTCCATATTACTGAAGTTTACATAAATTTTTCAGGAGTTCTCTTTCTTCAGTATAAATTGTTTGTACTGTCAGGTTGTTCACTTGAAAGATCACGAAATTTCACAGGACCATGCAGAGGTGCTCTCAGAAAAATATTTATAGTGTACCTGTAGTACAAGCAGCAAGATAGCCTTGACATCTGCCAAAAAGAAAAAAGAAAAAAAAAATGCATCTTGCTTTCCGTGAAATCCTCTTGTACTATGTGTCTCAATGGCTTCCAAAGAGTAATGCCCAAAGACAAAAAACAGTTTCTGCAAAGGGATCAAAGAGTGGTTTGTTGTACTGAGTGAAAACATAGGACATCTGTGCTGAGGAGCCCTCCCACAACCTGTCAACAATGGGAGAAACATCCCCCAACAGCCCGATGGCTCCCCTGCTGCACCCCAAGGCCACGTCCTTACCACGCTCCTCCCCCAGGCTGTCCGTCAGGGCGAGCCCCGCCCACCTCCGCCCCGCCCACTTTCACGTGGGGAGCCAGCCGGCCTTACTCTGCCGCGCTGCCCTAGCAAGTGCTGCAGACTGGGGGCGTGATGAATTTATTTTCTAACGGTTCTGGAGACTAGGTGTCTCTGGGTTTCTTCTGAGTCCTGTCTCCTGGGCTTGCAGATGGCCGTCTTTTTCCTGTGACCGCCCATGATCTCTTTGTGCCTGTGTCCTAATTTTCTTATCAGGACGCCAGTCATATTGGATTAGGGCCACCCCAACGACCTCGTTTTACAATTAATTCCTCTTTAAAGATTCTATCTCCAAATACGGTCACATTTGAGGTACTGGGATTAAGGCTTCAACATGGGGGAACACAGTTCATCACACTGGGATAATAAACTTTTGATTCTCCAGCCCTTCCTATTGTCATCTGCACCAATTACTTGTAAAAGCTATACGTGTACATATTCAGCATCCCTTCCCCGACCTGTGCCTGCTGTCGCCTCTCTCCTCACCCGGAGGAAAGCAAGTGCAAGTATTTTAGCTCTTCCTTCTGGAGTTTACCTCTCAATTTAGAAAACATGCTTGTGATTTTTCATGTTTGTGTATCCTCCACTGACTTTCTATTGTGCAAGAGGAGGATTCAATTCTCTTATACTCTCTGCACTCACTTTTACACTCCTGCAATCTCCTGATAAAGTCATAGCACACTTTTAAAACTTAAATCGATACTCAGCATTGGTATTATATGATGGCAAATATTCTTCACAATTGGGCCTGGCAGAACAATAGAGTCATGCCTTTTCTTGTACCTTAAAGGGGTTTCCTGGAATTAACAAGGGCTTTAAAAAATTTTTTTTTAGCCAGGTGTGGTGGCATGCACCTATAGTCCCAGCTACTCAGGAGGCTGAACTGTGAGGACAGTTTGAGCCCAGGAGTTCGAGGTTGCAGTGAGCTATGACTGCACCACTGCACTCTAGCCAGGGCAACAGAGCCAGACTGTACCTAAAAAAATAATAAGAAGAACAATAATAAGTTTTTTAAGAAATTTTAATTGCAGGTGTCCTTCCTGGAGCTTTGCCTCCTGTTCTGTCCCGGCCCACTGCGTGGCAGCCGTCTCTAGAACTCCCTTTACCCGCTGTCCTGCGTTGGCACCTCTGTTTCCTGGAGCCCGTGTCATAACTCTTGCTTCCCTCCCTGCCTTTGTCAGCGCCCCTCAGCCACAGGGAGGCTGGCATTTCTCTGCTCTCTTGAGGTAATCGTCCTCATCCAACTGACGACCTCTCAGCTTCCAAAGCTTGGTTGATGTCTTTTATCTGTTATTTCTCTACCTTGTCATTCTTTTTGTTCTTTGGGTTTACCTTAAAAAAACGAAAGCCCTTTACTGTCATTTTAAAGGGTTGCCAAAGCAGACAAAATTTTGTATGTGCTCAATTTGCCTTGTCCAAGTTATACCTTGCATTTTTAACCCCCAAATTTGAGACTTGGTTCATAAATCACTTCCATTAAGAGATTTTCCCACTAACTTGATCAGACCTAACTGCTTCTTTCCTCTGTGTCTCTTTGTGATGGTGTTAATCTGCCCATGAGTTGATCTGGCCCTGTACAATGGATTTGTGCCCATAAAACTGCCTAGACTCCAATTTCTCCTCCTCCTCCTCCTTCTCCTCTACCTCCTCTGTCTCCTCTGTCGTCATCTTCTTCTTCTAAAATAAGCTTTTAATTTTAGAATAGCTTTATATTTACAGAAAAATTGCAAAGAGAATACAGAGTTCCCTACCCCCAGTTCCCCTAATATGGACATCTAACATCTTACAGTATGGTACATTTGTTGCAGTTAATGAATGAATATTGATATATATTACTAACTAAAGTCCATACTTTGGTCATATTTCCTTAGCTTTTAGCTAATGTCCTATTTCTATTCCAGGGTCCCAACCAGGATACCAGTTTACATTTAGTCATCAGGTCTTCTCTTGGCCGTGACAGTTGACCCCACTTTTTAGGAAGTGAAGCCAGACGTACTTCTAACAATAAGGAAGATACATTCTAGAGATACACTGAAATGTTTCATTGTCAGAATTTCACAGCCAGAGATAGAAACAGTGGTAAAAGGAAGGGATGCCTGCAACTATGCACTTGAAAGTCTCAGGAGCAAAAGGAGGGGAGGATCAGGTTTATATTACAGTTAATGAAGGAGAGAAGGGAGCCAGCCAGGCAGAAGGACCCCGGCTGGCAAGTAGATTGTGAGTGAATTCCTATTTTGTCACTGATACCACTTTATAGAAATTATAGTAGTTAAGAACAGACCAAGTTGCTATAATAGACCCCAAAACACAGCTGCTTACGTGGGCAATCCAGGGTGGGTAGGGGCCCTGTTCTACATGGACATCCAGGAACTGGGTATGTGGGCTCCATCTCTGGGTCCAAGGAAGGGAGCTGGACAAAGTGGGAAGAAGAGTAGGGCCCTGATCTGGGAGCTGGAAAGGAAGCGTGGAGGATTTCTCAGCCCAAATACTGAGCTTGGCTTACTGCAGTGGAGGGACATACTCCTGGAGGCATTCTGTTCCGCAGAGCCCAAGGTGGGCAGCCCTGACTGTGGCGATTGAAGGAGATGGTGTGGATTTCTTATGTCAGAGAAGCCTAGTTTTGGAGAAGGGAGTGGGGTGAGGGAGACAGTAATTAGAGGCAGGGTGTCATTTCAAATGCATGAGTAGCTTACCAGCTAAAGGAAGCCCATGGAGAACTCCAGAAAGCAAAGACTCCTTTGCAAAGTCTTTTTTGCTTCCCTGCAGGATGGCACCGTCATCTGAAATTCCAGACATCTGCAGCGGGACATCGTGCCTCCACCCAGGCTGTTTTGTCCCAGGCACTCTGCCGCGTGGCGCATGCTGTTGGGTCCTTTGCGGGGCACACTCGGATTCCGCTGGAATCCTGAGCCCTGCAAGGGCATGAAACATGCCTCCTGCCACACTCCTCTCCCCGCATCTTCCGACTTGGAGTGACTTCCCAGCCTCCTCGTTTAACACTGGACTCTTTCAGAACATCTTCCTTCTCCTCCTTCTCTTTCAACTTTTGTCTGAAGAAAGGGCTTCATTTAATTCTTTGAACTATGTTTTTCCCTTCAGAGAGAAAAATGTCATATGTTCTGTTTACCTGGTTTTAAAATTATAATGGGAATGTAAAAATCATTTAAAATCCAGAGACAACCACTGGTAATATTCTGATGTATCTTTTCAGACTTTAAAAAATGCATACATACTTTTTAATTAAAAAATGGGGACCTTCTTTATATGTTGCTTTGTAACCTATCTCACTGACATATAAAAAAGTTCTTTATTATTATTATGTCAGTGAAAATTCATCTACAGTAAAAAAAAAAAGTAATTTAAAGAGTGCTTAAAGCACAGAAATTCATGTAAGCATAGTTGCATGTTTTAATTAATTAAGGGGCATTTAGTGAGTACTTACAATGTACCAAAGGAGTTTTATCATATTAAATCCCTGCTGCAGGCCCAAGAGGGGTCTGGAATCATCTCCAGTGCACAGAGAAGGAAATGGAAGCTCAGAGGCTGAGCCACCTCCCCTGGGAAAGCCCAAGGAGCAGAACCCAAGACCAGTGGCTTTGTTGCTACTAACTTAGAGGAGGGATGGCAGGAGACAGGGGTGGGGAAAGGAGAGAGGGGAGAATAGAGGTGGAGTGGCAGAGGGGACAGGATGAGCAGAGGAGACAGGGCCAATAGTAAAGAAGGTTGGGCGTGGTGGCTCATGCCTGTAATCCTAGCACTCTGAGAGGCTGAGGCAGGAGGATTGCTTGAGCTCAGGAGTTTGAGACCAGCCTGAGCAAGAGAGGGAGCCCGTCTCTACTGAAAAATAGAAAAATTAGTGGGGTGCGGTGGTGCATACCTGTAGTCCCAGCTACTAAGGAGCCTGAGGCAGGAGAATCACTTGAGCCCAGAAGGTTGAGGTTGCAGTGAGCTGCGATGATGCCACTGCACTCTAGCCCAGGTGACAGAGAGATTCTGTCTCAAAAAAAAAAAAAAAAATTGAGTAGCATGAGAGAAAATCCTGGAGGAGGAGAGAGGGCGAGAGATGTGGTAAATATGGTAAATATTGTTGACACATGAGGTTTGGTGCATGTTTGAGCTGCAGTTATTTCTCTTACCCTGTTTTTTTTTTTTTTTTTTTTGAGATATTGGTTAGCTAATGAGCCATGGTTCATGATTTCTTAATTCTCCCAATTCTTCAGCCTAGAGCAGCGGCCTGCACACTCATTCTATAAAAGTCCACGTAGTAAATATTTCAGGCTTTGTGAGCCACACAGTCTCTGCTGTAACTACCTCTCTCTGCTGTTATCGCACCAAAACAGCCGTAAGTCAATGATGAGTATATTGTGTTCCAAATTTTTTATTTACAAAAATCAGCTGTGGCCATGGTCTTGTTTTCAAGTTGCTACTGCATTTGCAGCAGAAAGGAGATGGACGTGGTAATCCACTCACTGATTCTCTTTCTTGCAAGTGTTGCCTGTTTGGTTTTTCTTTGGGATGATGTCACCCTACAAGGTACAATAGCCCTGCGGTTTGGAGTGAACACAGCCTTGCAGACACACACCCAAGCCCCGCCCTGCCTTTCCCTTTGGAAAGCTGATGCCCTGAACTCCAGCCATCTCGGGGGCACGCAGAAATGATCATGGGTAGGAAAAACTATGTTCACAGTTGGCGTATCCTGCAGTCCTATGGGAGAAAGAAGATAGAGGGCCCAGCTGGAGGAGAAGCGCTGCCTCGGCCCTGCGTGGCTCGTGGCGTTGTTTTCATTTCACCCTGGGACTGATGTCATCTCAACTCAGCACGCTGGCGTTGGGGGCTATGTTTTAATTAGGTCTCTTTTGCTTCCAAGTGCAATAAGAGCTACTTGAACTCAGAGGAATTAGCCATAATTTTTCAGATGACAAAAATTTATCTTCCCTGAAAGAAACTAACAGCAGCATCAGCAGCCTGTTTTGCTGGAAGGAATGGATTTGAGTGTTTTCCTTTATTCTGAATACCATCTACCTGCCTGTCCCCAGTAAACATGGACAGTGCTTAAGCAAGAATTCGTGGTGAGTGGTATTCAAAGGAGCAAGCAACAATGTCCCTGTAAGAATGGATGAGCGAAGGCGGCCAGCCTGGAAAATGCAGTCCCAGAAGGCAGCTTTCACGCAGCTGGGGGGTCCCCGTCACCACTGCCCAGGCTTTGGAACCACAGGCTCAGGACTGGAACCATAAGGGATAAACAGTGTGATGACAGAGGCAGGAGAGGACTTCAAAGACCCCAGTTGCCCGGAGCCCCTATTCTACTCCCACTTTCCCCTCTGGGTGGACTCAACTCTCCAGGGCAAACAACCTACTCCAGGGTTTCTGGGGCCCGTGGGAAGGGATTTGGTGACACAGCACATGGTCTGGCTTTAAACCAATTTAATCTGAATCCCAAAAGATGGGCTTCCTCATCTGACATCAGGGCAGCAACAATCTTCTAGCCTAGGCACAGTAATGTGGTAGTTTGGGAGTATTTTGGGAGGAACATCTCTAATTACTATCTTCCCAAAGGGGAAGGCAGCTAAGATTTGAGGCCGGTTTTCTTGAAAGTGCCGTTGTTACCTCTCTACCCTGCTGGGGCGTGATGTAGCAGAAGGAAGCACTAGACGCAGATGTGTGCAACATCCACAGAGCAAGCTGAGTGAGCCTCGTGGTTTCCAGGCTGTGGGTACAGCTCTGAGAGTCACTCTGATAACTGCGTCCTCCACGTGAGCTTCTGGGAAAAAGGTGCACAGTGCAGGCGGGGCCACAGGCGGGCACAGGCTTTTATTATAGAGTCAAATGTATATAATATTTAAATTTTGCAGGGCTACTTTGCCTGCATGAAATAAAACCCATGTACAGGCATTCTCTGCCCAACAATCTTGTGAGGTGGGTGTAGGCATGACAAGATAACAAAAGACCTTCTGAGAAACACCAGCATCAAACTGCTGTAATTGCCGGGAGCACAGTGGTTCTCTAAAGCAGGAAATGCAGCAGGCCTGGGGCTGAGGGAAACAGGGCTTTTAGCTGGGCGCTGGAGGATTCGAGGGAGAACGGGTCGGGGGCGGAGTGTTGAGCTGCCTGTGTGACCCAGACTCAAACCAGCAGCCACCAATGAGCTGCTACTTTTACCTGCTAAAGGAGAGATGATGGTTAATAAAAATAACCTTAAGGATGAAGAAATTATGATACGAAAGGGCTAGAAATGGGCATGAAAATAAATTAACCATGGAATTAAGGTTGCATAATTATTATACACAGAGTAATAATACACATGAATAAAAATGCAAAAAAAAAAATTCTTTTGACTAGGCAGGATCTAAACGAGGGAAGCGACTTCATACTTATTTGTTGCTCACCTGCCACGTAGCCAGCACTATTCTAGGTGTTTGGGATACCGCGGTGAGCAAAACAAATCTCTGATTTTGTGGAAACCTATCTTCCAACAGTTAAAGACAGATAGTAAAGAGCAATTATAATAAATAGGTAGACTCGTTAGAATGTTGGAAGTGATCATTGCTAAGGAGAAAGAAAACCAAATGCAGACACAACGGGGATTCCGGCAAGCGGGAGGGAGTGACGATGGCGTTGTGCACAGGAGTCAGGGTAGACTCTTTGAGGACGGCCACGAGCCGCAGGCTTGAAGGAGCGGAGGGAGAGCAGGTCCAGACGTTTGGGGAGTTGTAGTCAGAGGGAACAGCCAGCACAAGGCCTGGAGCTCCCAGTGTCCCTGGAAGACTTGGTGGCCTCTGCTGCTGGAGCACAGTGAGGGAGGGATGGCAGCATGTCCAATGTCAGGGGCGGAGAGGCAGCCCCAGGGCCAGATCGCCGGGGGCTTAGAAGTCATCGTGAGGATGCAGCTTTTGCTCTGAGTGAATGGTGGAGGCTTTGGAGGGCTCTGAGCAGGGGGTTGGAATCATTTCTTATTCTCACTGGATCCTGGGGCTGCTGAGTTGAATGGACTTCAGAGGGTGGTGGTGGAAACAGGAGACTGTGTGGGCAGTTACTGCAGTGAACCAGGTGAGGGGCGATGGGTCTCGGGCAGTGGAGGGGGTGACCAGTGCTCAGATCCTGGACTTGCCTTGAAGGCAAAGCCAAGAGAATCTGCTGATGGATTAGATACGGAGTGTGAGTGAAAGGAGACGAGGAAGAAACACAAGGTTTCGGCCTTAGGGCCCGTAAAGGATGGAGATGCCGTGAGCTGAGACAGAGACATATTGTGGCCAGGCACTGCCCCAGTGGATTTCTTGGAGCTCCTGGTGTCCCTGGAAGGCTTGGTGGCCTTCTAACCCTGACTTCATGTTTGTATCCCAGAGGACTTGGACCGACCACCGCTGTACACAAACACTCCAGAAGAGTAGAAGAGCTGAGTGTAAAAGCAAACCTATAAAACCACAAGGAGAAAATAATAGAAGATATTTTTATAAGTACAGGGGTAGGTCTCTTTAAGCAAGAGCAAAATCTGAAAGCATGATAAATAACATGGAGTAGTTGGTCATGTAGCAATCAAATATTACAGTCCTGCAACAGAAACCGTAAATAAAACTGAACATAAGTCGGGGGAAGTAGGGAGTTGTTGCTCAATGGGTATAGGGTTTCAGTTTAGCAAGATGAGAAAGTTCTGGAAATCCATTGCACAGTGATGTGAGTATATGTAACACTACTGAAGTGTACACTTAAAAGTGGTTAAGATGGGAAATTTAATGTCGTGTGTATTTTTTTTTTTTTTACCACAGTAGAAATAAATAAATAAATACCAAGGAAAAAGAAAAAAAGTACTAATTAAGGAGAGGGGATATTGAATCAGTAAAACCTCTGAATCACTGAGTCTTTCCAGGAAACACATTCTCATCTGGAGGCTCTCAGTTGTGACCTACAGAAATGCTTCTGGCCAGGGGAAGGGGCTGTAGGCTTCTGCGGCATGTCACAAACTTGCTGCATCTCCTGGAGGGACAGATCGCACAGCCCTTGAGTCACGCATAGGAAAGGGCAACTGGACTCAAGCTGACGTCTGACGTGTGGAGTGGTGACACAGCCTCCAGCCTCCCAACGCTGCCGGGCCCTGTGCTCAGGCGTGTGCTGCAAGGGCTATCCGCTCGATCTTCCAATCTTGTCGAGGGGCATAGCAGGAACTGGCTAGCTGCTCACTAAACTCATTTCCCTTTTTTTTTTGAGCACACAGACTACACTTCCCATGGGGTCTTCCTGAAAATTCTGCTAGAGAATGAGCTTCAGACAACCAAAATGTTTGGAGGGACATCCACATAAGAACTGGTGTTGAGTGTTCAACATCGGTCTTTCGTAGAACTAAGACTAAATGTGGGTTAAAAGGGGAGCACGTAATATGTAATGCCCCAAAGCTTACCTGGCATAGATTTAGCACCTACATACGTTAATTAAAAGGGGGGGTTAGTGAGCACAGAGAAAGCACATGCAAAAGAAAGTTTAACTGCTCTCAAGAATCACGTCGATGGTGGTAGAACTGGTATTGCTATTCTGAAGCTGTTGTGTGTGTATCATGGGATGAAGTAAAAGAGTCACTGAGGAGTATTCCAATTCCACCATTCCCTGGGTCCTTGAGCTCAAGAATTATTGGGTACAAGAGAGGAGATAAAAATGTGATATGGTGGCAATGAAGTAAAACACCCTGTAGCCTTGAATTTGAGTTGGAAGTATCAGTGTGAACTTAAAGTATTTCAGCTTTGAAAAACATAATTTTCCAGCTCTGTCCACTGAAGAGGCCTAGAAACAATGATTTACCCTGAGTAGCAGTGACCATCTGTAGCACCCAGATTGTGGTCTTGAATACTATTTCCCACTAAAATCAACCAGAACGTCTTGGGGGAAATGGCCAATTGCAGATCTGGGACAGAAATGTGCGAGATGAGCCTGGAACCCCTGACAAATCCACAGCAAGGATCTGCCAAGACCAGCACAGTCGTGTCCAAAGGCACTCAGGGGCCAACCTGAACAGGTGCCTCAGGCTGAAGAGGGGCAATTCGAGCTCCAACAAGAACAGTAATTGAAATAGATCAAAATCCATCAAATATGGTTAAACACATGAGTTCATAATGATTTTTTAAATGTAGATGGTCACCATCAGAGTATGATAGAGAAGTAATTAATTGTCTTTAAAAGTGGTAAATAAAGGGAAAGAATGAAGCATTTGTCTTGCCTTGTCTGTGTGAAGGGTGTCACCGGGTAACAAAATTGTGGATGAGGGAAAGTATCTCTTTATAAAAGTATTTAAACAAAATAAAATGAATAAGTAATTATAGAATTAGGTTGTCACCATTCTGACATCCCTAATGAGCTAATAGATCCAGGAATTGAGCATCAACTGTGGCCAACAGTGGGCAGTGGGTGGGGGGAGGAGGAGAGAAAGGGAGAGAGAAGGAAGAGGAGGAGGAGGAGGGGGAGAGAGAAAAGCAGACATTATGTGCCTCCTGATGAAAGAACACACCACCACCTGTAATCTTGCCAAAGAAGTTGGAAAGGAGATGGATCAAACCTCTGATTTCAGATGCCAATTTTCAGGAAACGCAGAGCTCAGAGGAACACGTTGAACTGCACCATGAGTACGCAATCAGCAAAATCCAGACTGTGGGAAACTCTGCATGTTAAGTGCCTCTCTATTTCAGAGTGCTAAAGAGAGAACCTGCAAATCTAATGACACTTAAAAGACATAACAAGTGTTTTTAAACAGCATGACTAAACTAGAGTGAGTGGTAATGCATGATTAGGTGACAGAACTCTACAGAAACACCAGGAAGTGATAACTCTTAAGAGTCAGGAGAGCATTTCCTTCTAGGGAAAGAGAAGGAGCTGAGGGTGGGACATGGTGGGGCTCTGAGGGGCCCGACAAAGCTCTATTGCGTGACTTGGTAATGATTAAGGGATGTTCATCTTATAACTAATGAAGGTATACATTTATTTTGTCTGGGTTTTTCTAGAGTAGTCCCTCAGTATCAGAGGGATTGCTTCCAGAATTCCCACAGATAGATACCAAAATCTGCAGACGTTGAAGTCCTTTATATAGGCATACCTTGGAGCTATTGTGGGTTCGGTTCCAGACCACCACAACAAACTGAACATCAAAATAAAGTGAGACATATGAGTTTTTTGGTTTCCCGGTACATATAAAAATTAAGTTTAACACTATAGGGTAATCTAAGTGTGTAATGGCATTATGTCTATGAAAAAATGTATTCACCTTAATCAAAAAAATGCTTTGTTGCTAAAAGATGCTAAGAATCATCTGAGCCTTCAGTGGGTCATACTCTTTTTGCTGGTGGAGGGTCTTGCCTCCATGGTGATGGCTGCTGGCTGATCAGGGTGGTCGGAGTGGCGGTTGTCTGAAGTTAAGAAATTAAGACAACAGTGAAATTTACCACATCAATTGACTCTTCCTTGAAAGGGCTCTCTGTATCATCCGATGCTGTTTGATCGCACTTTACCCACAGTAGAACTTCTTTCAAAATCGGAGTCAGTCCCCTCAGAGCCTGCCACTACTTTGTCAACTAAGTTGATGTGATATTCTAAATCCTTGGCTGTCATTTCAACAGTGGTCACCGTATCTTCACCAGGAGTAGATTTCATCTCAAGAAACCACTTTCTTTGCTCATCCATAAGAATCAACTCCTCATTCACTCAAGTTTTATCATGAGATTTCAGCAATTCAGTAGCATCTTCAGGCTCCACTTCTAATTCTAGTTCTCTTGCTATTTCCACTACAGCTGCAGTTATTTCCCCACAGAAGTCTCGAAAACCTCAAAGTCATCCATGCTGATTGGAATCAACTTCTTCCAAACTCCTGTTAATGTTGATATTTTGACCTCCTCCCACGAATCACAAATGTTCTTAATGGCATCTAGAATAGCAAATTCTTTCCAGAAGGTTTTCAATTTATTTTGCCCTGATCCATCAGAGGAATAACTGTCTATGCCAGTTATAGCCTTGTGAAATGTATTTTTTTTAAATAATGAGACTTTAAAGTCAAAATAACTCCTTGATCCATGGGTTACAAAATGGATGCTGTGTTAGCAGGCATGAAAACACCATGAGTCTCCTTGTACACCTCCATCAGAACTCTTGGGTAACTGGTGCATTGTCAACGAGCAGTCCCGCGGTGACAGGAATCTTTTTTCCTGAGCAATAGGTCTTAACAGTGAGCTTAAAATATTCAGTAAACCATGCTATAAACAGATGTATTATCACCCAGGCTTTGTGGTTCCATTTATAGAGCACAGGCAGAGTATATTTGGCATAACTCTTAAGAGCCCTAGGATTTTCAGAATGGTAACTGAGCCTTGGCTTCAACTTAAAGTGACTAGATTCATTAGCCCCTAACAAGAGAGTCACCCTGTCCTTTGAAGCTTTGAAGCCAGGCATTGACTTCTCCTTATTAGCTATAAAAGTCCTAGGTAGCATCTTCTTCCAATAGAAGGCCGTTTCATCTATGTTTAAAATCTGTTGTTTAGTGTAGCCGCCTTCATCAATGATCTTATCTAGATCTTCTGGATAACTTGCTGCAGCTTCTACATCAGCACTTGCTGCTTCACCTTGAACTTTTATGTTATGGAGACGGCTTCTCCTTAAACCTCATGACCCAACCTCTTCTACCTTCGAATTTTTCTTCTGCAGCTTCCTCACCTCTCTCAGCCTTCATAGAACTGAAGAGAGTTTGGGATTTGCTCTGGATTAACCTCTGGCTCAAGGAAATACTGTGGCTGGTTAGATCTTCTATCCAGACCACTAAAACTTTCTCCATGTAAGCAGTAAGGCTGTTTCACTTTACTTTTAATTTCCTTCAAGAACTTTGCCTTTTCATTCACATCTTGGCTAACTAGCACAAGAGGCCTAGCTTTCCTCCTGTTTCCACACGCCTTCCTCATTAAGCTTAATCATTTCCAGCTTTTGATTGAAAGTGAGAGACTTCAGACTTTTCCTTTCCCTTGAACACTTGGAGGCCATTGTAGGGTGAATCGGCCTAATTTCAATATTATTGTGTCTCAGGGAATAGGGAGGAGGGAGGAGAGGGAGAGGAGAGGGAGAGAGACGGGGAACAGTCAGAACACACACAGCATTTATTAATTACGTTCTCCATCTCATATGGGTATAGTTCACGGTACCCCAAAGCAGTTACAATAGTAACATCAAAGCTCATTGATCACAGATCACCATAACACATATAGCGAAAAAGTTTGAAATATTAAGAGAATTGCAAAATGTGACACAGAGACATGAAGTGATCACATCCTGTTGGAAAAATAATGCCAATAGACCTGTTCAACACAAACCTTCAATTAGTAAAAAATGAAATATCTGAGAAGTGCAATAAAACCAAGCACAATAAAGCGAGGTATGCCTGTATGAAATGGCATGGTATTTGCATAAAATGTATGCAAATTGCCCCATATGCTTTAAGTCAACTCCAGATTATTTATAATAGCTAATATAATGTGAACGCTATGTAAGTAGTTGTTATACTGCATTATTTGTTTAATTTGTATTATTTTTATTGTTGTACTGTTATGTTGTATTTTTTCCAAATAGTGTTGATCCGTGGTTGGTGGATCTGCGGTTGTGGAACCTGAAGATGTGGAGGACTGATTGTATGTGTTTTATTTGACAATTTTCTTAGAGGGCAGAGAGGGGAGAGAATTATATAGCCTTTTCCCCTCGATGAATTCCATTCATTGCAATAATCTCAGCCTTTAGCAGTCATGAATGGTATCCGGAGCCTTCTGAGAACATTTTAATATTTTCAGGGTATTTTAGGACATTTTTAGCATGGACGCCCCTGTAGTGCATTCCTGTATGTTAAGAAGTGGCTGAGGTGTCTCTTCCAGCCCTTCCGGATAGTAGCAGTGTGAGGAATACCAGTTCTGGGAAGTCACCACTTTTCCTCAATCCTCTTTGTTTTCCTTTTGCCCAGATTCTTGGAACTGTTTTTTAATTGAATAAATTATAAAATGATATAGCTAGAAAGGACCTCAGAATTCATTCAGTGCAGTGTTTCTTAAGATGTGCCCCCCACACAGAGATTACCTGCGTCAGCGTCTCTGGGCCCCTCCAGACCCCCTGCAGGAGGCTATCTGGGGGGGAAGCTTGAGATTCACCTTTACACAGTTCCAGAAGCAGCTCTGACACTTACTGGTTTGAGGTCTGTGGGTCTAATTCAACCCCTCTTTTATCAGGCAAGGATAAGCATGCCTTGGGTAAGGCTCGGGGAGCATATTTTGAGTGCAATAGGCTTAGTCCCTGCCTTTATGGTGCTTACCAGATGAGACTAACATCAATTTTCAAAATTCACGTAATGTATAATGACAGCCCATGATGTGGTCGCCCTGTACAGGTGGACAGGGCTGACTTCCATGACGAGATGCCATTCAAGCCAAGATGTAAGAGAGAAGTGAAGGGGAGTGGGGCTTCCAAGTAGAGAGGCCAGCTCTGAAGTCACAGGGAATTTGGCTCAATTGTGCAACTCAGAGAGGACCCAGGTAGCTGGAGGACACTTAAGGTCCAGGACCAAAAGGTCATGATGTGGCATTCCCTGTGCACTCCTGGAATTCCCTGTCCCCATCTGTCTCTAGAACAGCAGTTCTCAAACAAGGCTTCACATCAGAATCATCTTGGGAACTTTAAAATAATTTCCTGCCCCTGCCCAGCACCATGATTCAGCAGGACTAGGGTAGATCCCAGGAATTTGTGTTTATTCTGATGTGTAACCAAGCCTGGGAACTTCTGGCCTGGGAGATTTGAAAAAAATGGAAACAACTGGGGTTAAGTGGTGAACTAGCTTTGAATTCCTTCTCAGATCCTCCTTGTGCTCATGTGTCAAGTGGGAATAGGAAAACCTGCTTCCTGGGGTTGGAGCAGGGCTGCACCGGATAATATCTATAAAGAACCAACTCAGGGCTTGGTACCTTGCTTCATGCTCAATACATAGTGACTATAAATAAATCCGGGCAGCTGGTTTCTAAAGGCGCTATTTTTAGAAGTAAGGATTATTTTTATCAGACTTCAAAATGTCGATAGTTTTTGGGAAACCCTGTCTTGCACCCCTCCCAACCCCAGGACAAGTGCTGTTCCTTCCACCTTCCCCTCTCCCCCTGGGGCAGAAGATTTAGGGCCAGGGCTGTTGACCCTCCCCCAGCAAGGCTGGATTCCCAGCTGCCCATAGGGATGAGTAATCTTCCCCCTAAAAATAGACAGGCCCCATCCAGATTGGATTTCACCTCTTGTTTTTAAGGCTGTCAATCTGGCAACTAGTACTGAGGCTAAATTTTCTTCTTGAAGATCTTAAATGATGAGAGGATGGCCTCTGGGGTATGAATTCTTGGCGTTGGAACAGTTATGTGGCAAAATCTCCAGAGCTGAAAAATTAAGCAAGAGACTTACTTGAACCACAAGTATTTATTCTTGCAAAATCAGCATGGAACTTGCGGACCGTTTCAGCTCCACACAGCACAACGCATGAACAAAGGGCGAGGATGGGAGCCCAGAGTTTGCTTCTAGATGTTGTCAAAGTTCCTTTCAGGTCTAATGGCTAGTGTCTTCATTCTTGTAGGAGAGAACAAAAGACATAGAGAGGGTATAACGGATGGGGAGAGGGGCTGCAAAGTCCAATGCGGAAATGGGGATGTCTGAGGTTGGGGTGTGCCTGTCTCTCTGGATGGTTGCCCCAGGCTTCTCCTCTGACTGTGGAGGCTTTTCTGGTGGTGATCGGCTTCTTTGTTCCCGGCGCCCTATCCCAGGTCAGTGCCACCGGAAAGTAGATGCATAGGTCCCTCCCTTTATTCTCTCAAACACAATTAGCACCAGAGGTTGTGTTTAAACCAGCTTTACCGAAGCCTTAGGGAGCTGTAAGAGGATTGCAGTGCACGACAGGAAAACTGAAAAGCTTGACGGTCAGATTCCATCTAGGGCTCCTGCAGAACATCAGCCACGTCCAGTCACAAGGGGGCCCCCTCCTGACTGTCTCTCTTCTTGGCTCCATCCTGCCGCCATGTTGCTTTGGTCCTTGCCCTTCCTGAAGCTACTTCTCCAGCTCCATCTTATCTAAGCCCAGGCTTCCCCTCCCAACTCTCCCATCTTTTTCAGCAAGATACAGTTTACACCACAGTAATGTCTGAGAAATTTTCCTGCACCCAGGAAAAAAAAAACTTTTGCATTATAAGATAGTATACTTTTCTATCTATGCCTGAAATAACTATATATATTATAGTTTGCTTCCTGTGTTCAGGGCTTCCCCAAGAGCAATAGTAGATAAGTTCTTGCTTCTACCCTGGGAGCATGGCCCCCTCAAATGCTAGTGTTTTCTGTACCTAACCTCAGGGTGATGATACTGATGTTTAAATAATGTAAATCTACATTATTTAAATCACTCTAGCACTCTCATATGCCTGGTTTGGAGCCTTGCTTCTCTTTCTGGACCTTTGGAATTCATCTGTGGATTTCCATTGTGTCTGGGTTCACAGAACCCAGGCTAGTCGTGTCTGGTGCGTAAAGACTTCTGCCTCCTTCCCTAGCAACCCTGGCCTCCATCCCAGGCCCTGGGGCTCAAGCAGTTCTGACTTTCTATGTAGGAAGCATTGGCATTTGCCTTCATGGTATGATCTGAGACTCAACAGTGAGTCTCTTTACCATGGAATAGCTCCCTTCATGTACCATTACAAATTGGCACCACACACTAGTCTCTTTCCAGCTGCCCATGTGCTGGAGGGATCTGGACACATGGGGACAATCAAAGGAGAAAGTTAATTGTGCCTTGGGACTGTGACTTTTGCCTTACTTGAACTGTGGAGTCTCATTTGGTTCAGTGAAACCAGCAAGGGATCTAAGCAGGAAACATAATTAGAAAAAAGAAATAGCCAAGAAAACACTTCATAAATATATTAAATAACTAATACTTTATAAATATAAACTTTTATATACATATCTGAAAAAAATCAGGGAATACCAAGTAGAAAAAAAAAAAAGAAAATGTTTAAGTACTGTCTGAAAACCACAATGATAAATTATATTTTTACTCACTATCTTACGAGAGCCTAATTTCAATGCTTTTACCACACCAGTGTCTCTGTATTTGAATATCCTGCTAACTCTAATAGAACAATGCTTCATGGGTTATGAAGATATGCAGGACTCTGGGCCCCTCCACTAAAATTTTAATCCTTGTAGTTGTTTTCTAGTTTTCTGTTCATTTCCTCACTGTCAGTCAACAATCACTTCTGGCTGTGAGCCCTACACACAAAGGACCCATCTGTCTACCCAGCCCCCGCATCACCCCAGGTGCCCCCTTTTGCACTTGGCCCACTCCTCCTCCCACCCCACCCCCTTGTGACTGGTTTCTCACAAGTCTCAGTGGCTTAGGAAATAGGATATCCATCCTCTTAGGATTACAGTGGGTGTTTTCAAGACCAGTGAGTTGACAAATGTCCCCAGTGTAGGTGTCTGATAACCAGGCCTTTGTAAATGGGCAGGGTCACATCTGTGCTGGGCCCGGGGCACCAGGGTCAGGGGTGTCTCCCAGCACAGACAAAAACATTGAACATGTTTGAGTATGAGAATAACATGACACAAGTGATATTTTAGGAAAATTTGAATGAAATTAGTTATGAACAATTTTGGAAAGTTATAGAAAACAATCTTTTGCACAATACATAAGTTTTATTTAAGTAAAAAAAATTTTAAGTAGTTTGTTGATAAATTCATACTTTATCAATTTGCTTGTTTTGTGAATAGGAGGTGGATATCAGCTAATTTAATTATGTAATGAGTTATTCATGGTTGAGTTTCCTCAGACTTGTAAAAAAACTTATCATTCCTTAAGGACAACTCTCTACGTGCCAAACATTTGTTGGACCTTTTTCACACATTATCATATTTAATTAACCAGCCTGAGGTGGTAATAGATATTATCCTCATTTTCCAGTTGAGAAAATTAATATAGGTACAAAGTGGTCAAGTATCTTGCCAAAGGCCACACAGCTAGAAAGAAGCCAAACTAGGATTCCAAGCTGTCACTGATTGACCTCAGCAATGGAGATTAGATCATGGCTACCTGGAAATGCGATTGTGGGATAAGCCTTGGGACAGTGCAATCAATGAAAGTTCAGTGAAGTCTTTGATGCCTTCAGAATAAAGTTGGTGTGTATAGCTAACGAATTAAACACACCAGCTCTGATTCACACTCAAACAGCATGTTCTTACATGGCTCTGTGGTGATCTGGGAGCTCACATGATATGTCTCAGGAAGAGGAAGCACTGACTCAAAGCAGATGGGGCTCTGACAAGCCAAGGCCCACAGGAATGGAGAAAGCCTTTCCTGTGAATGGTGGTCATGGATGATGATCTTTCAGTCACTGTGCCTGGCTCCAGGTGGCCAAGCATATCTAAATGTCTTTTTGCAGCTCAGACTCTTGAGCAGAGCCTCACACAGTTTGCAAAGGTGCCAGTGGATGGCAGATGTGGCCATAGGTAATTATAACGCAGACCCTAGCAAGGCTTCTCTGCCCCTCCGGCTCAGGGTCTGTCCTGTCTCCCACATCTTCCCCGTGCAAAGTTCAGCCCCTTCACTAGTTTTCATCCTACAAAATTAGAAACCCACTTGCACCGAGCATGGTCTGAGGTTGACCACTTTAATGAGTATCAAAGTGTGATGGAGCACAAAGTGACTTCCAGGACCCTCTCCTTCCCTCCCCTCTCCAGAGTGACAGACACTTGTCCTTGTCCCTTGAGCTTCAGCAACTGCCTTTGGTACTTGCCATGTCCTTGGCGCCTTACTCCCCTCCCCAAGGGGCATATCAAACAATTTCTTCCCCCCAAATATAGTATTTTCTCCAAGAGGAATCAGATTTCTTCCTTATCTCCTTACACAACCGTGGCTGGGAGATTTAACAAGGACAAAGGTTTTCTGAAGCCCAGAGATTTGATTGATTTTTATATAAAAACTGAGAGAGTGAGAACAAGTTCATCTACAAAGAGGTTGAGAAACTTGAGTTTGGGCTGCTATTTATTTAGAACTGCTGGTCGGGAGGTTATGGCTCCAAACAGGTTTCTGCACGTTGCTCTCTCTCTGTCCGAGTGCATTTTGCTCAGGTTTCGTTGCAGTCTGGGATACAGGCTTGATCTTAACAGGAAATTCAGGGATGCCAGCATTTTCTCTCATTTAAACGCAGGGTTCATTTCCTCACTGAGTCCTGCTTTGCCTTCATTTTTGATGATCTAGACTTTGCCAAGGAACCAGCTCTTGTGTCAAAAATCCTTCCAGACTGTCATTCGTCCTTCTCCTTTAATTTCAAAGTTTTCAGGTGCTACTAGTCAGTGGTGGGACCGCAGCCACACAGGAAGCAGTTTGTCGTTCTAAGTTCCCTGTCCTCAGACACTCAGGATCAATGAATACCTCCTCCCTCTCTGGTGCCCACTACTAGCTCTCCTCCCTGCCCAACCCTGCTCCAAAGCATTTTTTTTTCCTTCCAAACCAATTAAAGGCGAAGTGAAATTTTCTACCACAACAAATACAAAGTTCACTTCCAACACTCAAACTATTTCAAGGGTTTGGAGGTGACTCATGATGCGAAAATGCATTTGACTCAGAATTTGAGCAGCATGCTGAGTCATTTTGAACGAACTATGCCACAATAGGTTTGTTGCTGAAAGACTCTGTCCACTCATTGCTCAATGAAATAATTATAACAGTCGCTAATATTTGTGAAGTGATTGCAATGTTTACATGGATGCTTCACGTAATCCTATGAGGTGGGATTATTCTTATCCCATTTTACAGATAAGGAAACTGGGGTTTGGAGATAATAACTGACTTGCCTCAAGGTTTCTCATCCCGTTCCCTTTTACGGTGAGAATTCCTGCCGCATTGGTGTGGCTCCAGCCTGCGCCTTGGCTGCTGAGTTGTGCTGACTCTGGAGGTTGGTGTCCAAAGTACTGGCCTTCTAGTAAAGAAAGTATAGAAGGAGCCCTTTTTCCAGGGCTGTGATCTAGAGATTTTTTTTCCCCAGCAATCTCCAGACTTAAATTATTTTACTGAAAGTAGCAGAATTTTCTTTCTGTATCTTCTGCTAACCCTGACGGGTGCTTAAATTTGCATTTTGTACCCAGCAGCCAGTCAGTTCTTTCCCACACGTTCCATTCCTACCTCACGCCCTTTGCAGTTGCTGTTCCCTCTGCTAGAAATGCTGTTCCCCCCGTGGTTTGCATAGCCGGCTCCTTCCACTGTCAGCTCAAATGTCTCCTCCACATAGAGGCCTTTGCTGACAACCTCCCAAATGATGATTGTATTTCCCTGTTTATTTCTCTGCTAAGAAGTTACCTTGTTCATTTGTATCATTGCTGTTCATTGCTGTTTTCCTTCCAACAGGAAAGCAGGGCAGGCCTGGTCTGTCCTGTCTCCACTGTGTCCTGAAGTGCCTAGAGCAGTGGCCGGCACCTGGTGGGTGCTCAATAAATATTTGCTGAGTGAAATGAATGAATGAATGAATGAGTGAGTGAGTGCATGCATGCAAATGGTTAGCCAAACGGAAAGCTCTCGGAGCACAGGACAGTGAGTTTTTGAGAGGAAACTCCTCCTTCACACATTTCAGCCCTGCTGGGAACACACTCAGCCCTTCAGAGATAAATACATGCCTCGGCCACATGCGTGGGAAATAGCCCTTTTCCATTAGGAGTGTAACTTTCACATTGAAAAACTGATCCTTGTTTTTTCTTAAGGATTTCAGAACTAACACATTTGTTTTGTTCTGTTTTTGAATAGAAGGCCAATTTCTGCTCCTTGCAGGGGGCATTTGGGAGGCTTCAGGAAAAGTCAGTGGGAGCTGGGAGGCTTTTCCTCCCTAAAGCCCAAGTTCAAAAGGCAGATGAGGGCAGGGAAGCTCTGTCCCTCTGAGCTTATGTGTGATAAAAGGGCCTCAAAACCCCAATATGAGGCCAAATGTCATCACTCATTCATTCAACAGTGTCTGTGATCCCTTGCCTGACCCAGGGCACGGGGAGAGTGGCTACACATGCAGAGTTGTCGCTGTTGGCACATGCTGGGCTCTACTAGACCTCACTGATACAGCCCCCAATTCCACCTCCTACTGGGCCAGTGAGGCACAGGCTCGGGCTCAAATCGCAGCCTCACTGTTTGCCAGCTGTGTTGCTTTGAGCAAGTCATCACTTAAGCCTTCCAAGCTCCATTTCCTCACCGACTGCAACCCTCCTTCCTCTTCCTGCGGCTCCATGTGGACATTAGAAACCACACAGCCCCTTTCTTCTGATGACTTTGTTGTGAATCTCCTGGGAGTTCTTTCTAAATGCTTCCTGGATTGTCCATTTTGCTTTTTAAATTCATCTAAAGCACAGAGGGCAACGCATGGCATCTGGTGAGTCGGGAGATGGACACAGCAAGCAGCCGGGGAGAGTGGCAGCATCAGGAACAGAACCCCCAGCCCCTCGGCTGTGCTGGATGTGTCCTGTCAGTCCCTCCTGCGACACTGAGCAGCCTTTAGGGCTGGGGACTGAGCATCTCAGAGGCTCAACCGAGTCCACTGCTGCTGGCAGGTGACACAGGGAATCCCGGCACCACTGACCTGGCCCTGCTGCCTAACAGACAACAGCACCATTTCTAAATGCAGATGCTCCTCAACTTACGATGGGGCTACATCCTGATAAACCCTTCGTAAGTCAAAATAACTGTTAAGTCGAAAATGCATTTAACACACTAAACCTGTCGAACATCGCAGCTTAGCCTAGCCTACCTTAAAGGTGATCAGAACACTTGCATCAGCCTGGAGTTGGGCAAAATCATCTGACACAAAGCCTGTTTTATAGTAAAGTGTTGAATATCTCATGTAACTGATTGAATTCTGTGCTGAAAGTGGAAAACTGGATGGTTGTATGGGCACTCGGAGTACGGTTTCTACCAAGAGCGTGTCACTTTGGCACCGTAGTAAATTCAAAAAATCATAAGTTGAACTTTCGTGAGTCAGGGACTGTGTCCTGTACCAACTGCCCACAGCCCCGGGAGGGCGAGGCCAGCCAGGTCCAGCTTTCAGGCCGCTGGTTTTCAGCATGAAGGAAACCGCTCCTCAGCACAAATTGTTGAGGAACTGATAACCATCTGTTGCCAAGGTAACTATTCTTCCAAGAAGGTCAAACAGAGAAATTAGTCAGATAGTCACTAGTGATGTAATTTTGAACCCCTCGGCCATCTGGCACAAGGTCAAGAAGCGTAGCCAGAAGCCCGTGCACAGTTTCTTCTTTGCTTGCAGTTTTCTTAAGAGCTCAGACATGGGAAACTTGTCCGCACCCCCCGGCCCTTACAGCCAGAGGGAGCAGCAGTACTTGTCACCGTGCCTGGGAAAGAGAAGAGGTCCATTGTGGAGCAACTTGAGAAGGCTCCTGTGCCAAAGTCTCCCTCTTCCAGCTCTTGTCAATGCTCCTGCCGCGGGGCGCCCAGAGAACAGGCTGTCAGCTCTTTTCAGGGCTGGGAAAGTCAGGCTTTCTGTCGCCTTGGCTGGGCTGCGGGACCTGGATCACTGGTTTTTGGCCCAGGATTTACACAGAGAGGAGCAAAGAGGGATGGGAAACGTCAGACCTTTCACTGGTTGAGAACTGGGGACTTTCAGAGCTGGAGGAAACCTTGACAGTCCTCGGGTGCAGCCACCCTGCTCCCCTATTGATAAGAAACTGAGCCTGAGGAAGGTCACACAGCTCCGGCCCCGGGCTCCTGCTGCCCAGAGCCAGAAGGTCTGAAGGAATCAGTCCTCAGGCCCGGCACCTCTGTGTGCTGGACAAGCCACTGCCTCAGCCCTGCCGCTGTCGCCGGCTCTGTCTGCAGCAGAGCACTGCAGTGCCCCCGCTCTGCAGTTTGTCTCCAAACTCTATGTCCGTCTCCACCCGGCTGCCTGGAAGTCTAGCTCCAACACCACGCCAGCCCTGGCCTTCCCGGCGTGCTCGGAGACATACAGATTCCTGGAAGAGCAATTGCAAACTCCGCGAGACACTGCTTACGATCAGCTGATGGCGGAAAGAGAACAGGCTTTGGAATCAGCCCAATGGGGCTCAAAATCTAAGTCTGCCACTTTCTTGCACTTTATATTGGTCAAGCTACCTCATCAGTAAAATGGAGATAATGATCCATCCCAAGGAAAGTTTTAAGATTTAAATGAGTGTCATGGAGCGCACTCAGCACTGGGTCTGGTGTACAAAGGCGCTGGGTCAGCAGTAGCTGCTTCCCTCTAGGATCCACCGTCTCACCAGGCTCAGGTCTCCATGGCTCCCTGCAGGGCCCTTGGCTTTGGCCATTCACTGTCTGCTTTATTTGGTGATTGTGGACGTAACTGATCTCATCCCAAGTAAATGCAGTTCCTCCAACGCAGGCTCCGTACTGAGTGCTGGGCTGCAGTTCCCTCCCCCGAGTATGTGCAGTGGCTAGCTGGAATGGTGCCCAGAAATATTTCTGAAAGGAAAAAGAATGAATGAATGTCCACCCCTGCATAAGTACTTCGCTTACCACCACTGGCCAAGGTGATCTCATTCCTCAAAACTCGAGCAGGACTTTCTCTACGACAGTCTGTGGGGTTCCCCTCTCTCTTCTCCAGCCTTGCATGTGATCCTCACATGCGCCCCGGGAGGGCCAGGCCATGCCTTGTTCAGATTGATCTTAGGTCACTTTGGAATGTTTCTAGCTTTCAGTTTTATTATTTTTAAATCCCTAAAAACCTAACCCAAGGATAACAAGAAGAACTATGGAGCTTCTAAAATTTTATTCAGGTTAATGGGTGGATTTCCATTCAGCTCTGGGCATACGCTGATTTGCACGTCTCTTTCTAGTATAATGACCAAATCAATCTCCCGGGAGAAGACACCTCCCTCTGTCCATTCACTCTCTCTGAGCAGGTTTCAGGAAGTAAATTTATTCAAGACTCAACAAATATTTATGGAGTGTCTAATAACATTCCTGCCCCCAGGTACCTGGATGGTGTCCCAGTCGATGCCTCAGCAGGGACTGGTGCTCTGATTTTATTTGTAGGTGGGGAGATTGAACAGAGCCCCCACTGCAACAGCCAAGTGCAAGCTGCCAAGCAGTTGGTCTGAAAATCTGAGAATCCAAAAAGACCGTGAATAAACACATGGATGGATGGATGGATGGATGGCCTTTTCATAGCTCTATGCAGGATGAGTCTTGCCCTACTCCACTGTCTCCACTCATCAGTGCACACTTCTTCCAGAAGGTTCGACAGCTCTGGTCAGAGAAGGGTGCTCTCCAGGCAGGGTGGGAGGTCTGCAAACAGCAGGCAGAGCAGCTCCTGGGCAGCGATGCAGATGGTCTCCTGCGAGGACACAGCCAGGCCTCCTTGTCAAGTCACCATAAATCTCTTTGAAATTGTAGTTTAGTGCCTCAGGAAGGAAAGACAGACTTCTTCGCCATTTTTTCACTTCTATATTCGTGAGATGGAAAATAACACTATACTGGGGTTAGGAGTACATTTGTGTTTCACCACACACCATCGTGAGGTCCAGTAAGTTCTGTGGTTTGAGACCCAAGATCCAGACAAAGGTGGCAAAATTTAGAAAAAGGGAGGTCCCAGCCAAGGCAGGAGTATGGTGCGGTGATTAAAAGTGTGGCCCTTAAAGTCAGACAGAGAAGGGTTCTAGTCTTACTGCAGGTGGAGGACCATGGCTGGGCAAGCGGTAGTTACTCTTTGAGCCAGTTTTCCTCATCTGTAAATCAGAAACAATAACCCACCTGTCACTATGCATTAGCCGTCTGACAGATGCCTACCTGTCTTGACACTCCTCTCCTCTTGGGACACCCCTCAAACATCTGTGTGGCTTTCCCTGACGTACCCCCATCCCCAGAAGGCTGTGCTGGCTTTGACCCGTGTTCCTGTCCGCTCCTTTCCTAAGTGGGGAGCCCAGCGTGGGCGAGTACCTGGTCTCATCCTTCTCTGTACCAGGGAGACATGATTTATTGACACGTGAGTGTTCTCTTCCTCCTCATATCCCAACCAGCTAAAGATTTTCCCTTTGCTTACTTAGATTTGCCCTCTTCCTACGCTCTAAAAAACAGTCTAGTCTTTACTGACTATGACATAAAAGGTCTGTGGTAACCCTGGAAACGTGGGTGGAGAGAAACAGCACCCGAGCTGCAGGGAGAAAGAGGATCCGATACGGTCAGAGGCTGAGCTGAGCTACAGGACGAGGAGCTGAGAGGACCTGGGAGGATGGGAGGGGAGGATGGAGGGGGCCAAGCAGGCTGGACAGCAGGAAGAGTTCAGAGGAATCTGGCACGTGACATGTTCTGGGGCACCTACTAGTTGCCGGAAAACAGACAGAAGAGAAGGAGCAAAGTTTGGGGGAGTTATGAATTTTTTCCCCATTAATATTCCTTAAAAGATGCAAGCAAAAAATTATAATTTGGTTTCATTTAAGTTTAATTAATTTTGGACTGTGCGTTTGTAAATGTGTCTCAGTACATAAACTGAGCCACTTGGAGCCCCAAATGTATCTGATTGTGCCTGTCCCTTCAGAGACTAGGATGGCATCTGACACGTACCAGGTGTGTCAACTGGTGGGTGGGACCGACTGCCTCACGCTGGTGCATGGGGGACACACAGCTGTTTCTTGTTGTCTGAGCCACGGTTAACCATCACAGCCACTGTGATGCCACAACAAAGGGATCTACTGTACAAAGGTACAGAAATTTGGAGAAACATGAGCAATTTGACAATAGATGACTTTAGGGGTATATTTTCAGCCCCCAATAATCCCCTGGAAGCTGTCTTTCTATTACATGACAGTGACCCCTCAGCCACAGTGAACCTCCATGAAGACACTCAGATTCGCTCTCCCTGGAGCTCAGAACTGTGACTCATGCATAGGTCTCAGACTGGGCCAGTCAGCTCCAGCAGATACACAAACCCAGAGGCCATGAAGCAGCCAGGTTTGTCCTCATGCAGAGAGAATGAGAATAACAGAGAATGACAAAAGGGGTGGCAAAGAGGCCTGTGTACCATTGCTTTCCAATAAATGCCCACTTTGGCTGAAGCTAGTTTGAGGTAGGTCTCACCTGCAACCAAAGTAACCTTGACCAAGGCAATGGCATCCGTGGCTTGAGCCATGGTCCCTCAGCATCGCCAGTGTCATTCTGCCAGCCTCGTCCCCATAGCCCTGGGCAGTACAGGAAACCCTAGGGGAACACCACAGACTCACCAGGGCCTCACAGGCGGGTAACCCTCCTATGGGATGCTCTGCGGCCTCCTGCCCTAACTCGGTCCTTCCAGCCCAGCAAAGGGGAGAAGAGGTGAGACTCTCACTGTGTGCATCTCCCCTTGACCCCCAAAATAAGAAAAACATCTCTTCCAAACAGCACGTCGGCAGAACCAGCGGAGGAGCAAGCCATCAATTTTTTCTAAGAAGCCAGCAAACACTTCTCGAGGGTGTGAAAGATAATCAGACACAAAAATAAGACTTAATTAGGCACCAGCTTTGCCCTCATGAAAACTGAACCTGGAGATGAAAATGCAAAGCTTTGAAGAGAAAGTTTTCTGTGGAATCAATAAGAAGCCGGTGTTACCTGATTGCCATTTTTTTAAGTTGAGAGAACAATCTTAATGCGTTTTTATTCTTATCTGATACCAAAAGAAAAAAACATCACCCTCTTGTAATTCTGCAAACCCACGGTCTGGGTGATTCTGCCCTTGACCTGGGGAGATGGAAACCCATGGGATATGCTCATCATGAACTCCTCGGGGTTCTCCTTATTGGGAAGAAATGCAGTGGTCTTCAGCAGAGATCTCCACAGGGAGAACCAAAGAGGACTATGATTTTGTAAAACCTTGGAGTGACTGAATGCAATATTCTTTAAGAAAAGATGGGGGAAAAAAAGTAATATGAGGTATCTTTTTTTAAAAAAAGATTATTATTCTATAAAAGCACTGGAGAAAGAAAAAGATAAGGTTCTGCTTAATTATTTGCATACTCCTCTTGGTGGCCCTGGGACTCTTCGTAAACCAGAGGTGCCTGGTGCAGCCTGTGGTGCAGCCCTGGGGGCTCCCCCTCCCTTCTTTTCTTACAAACCCCAGTCCTCTCGGAGACCCTAGGGATTTATTTCACCTTTTCACCATGGGATTTGGAAGAGGCTGTCACACTTCCTCCTTTCCTCAATGGGCACTTTAACGACATCATAAAAGCCATGAGCTGACGTTCTCCAAAGGCCCCACAACCAATCCAGATCCCTTTTTCCCTGTTTTTGTATAGTGGGGCTTGTCTAAGATTTTATTTTAAAAGGGGTTCTGCTGCTACAAAGAGCCTTGGAAACTCTTACGGACATCATAACAGTGCAACTTTCCCTTCTTTGCGAGGCATTCATCACCCCAAGCCCCAAGTTCCCCGTTTCCCTTGCAATGGAAAGAAAAGGCCCTGGCCCGTGGAGTTGCTCCAAAAAGGCGGATAATGTACCTTCTTCCCTTACTTCTGCTCACAGAAACTGTTGCTCAGAGAGGAAAGCCCAGGTGCTCCGGCCTGAAGCTCTGACCCAAAATTTCTTCCACAGCACTTTAAAGAAAGAGTAATTTTGAAGCTTCTGCTAGGGGAGTGTGTGTGTGTGTGTGTGTGTGTGTGTGAGAGAGAGAGAGAGAGATAGACAGAGAGAGAGAGAGAGAGAGTATTTATGTTGCCAAAGATGGCGACTTCTGAAGAGGTCTTCTTTCCTTGGAAAAAAAGATATCAACTGCCCTTTCAGTTGTGAAAGTTGAGGCCCAGGACACAGTTTGAATGAGGAGGTTGAGGCAAAGGAGGAAAATTTCCAGTTTCTCTCAGGAGCTGTGGGGAGGAGGAGGTGCGTAGGTGGCCTGGGGACAGAGAAGCCAGGAGGGGAGTAAAGGTCTCAGGGAGCTGGGCTGGCACGAAAGGAGAACTGGCGGGCGATCCCCTGTGCTGTGGGATGGAGGTGAGCTTTAGGAAGTGATACTGAATGCTCGAGTTCCTGGCCTGTGCCCAAACCACCCTCCATCGCCCCCAAACCCTTGGTGAAATCTGTGACATGCCTGCCCTGGAGCTCACCAGAGATGGCTGTGCGAATGTCATGGAGCAAGCCGGGGGCTGCAACAGCGCTGGGAGGGAGCAGGAAGTGCCCGGAGGTGGTCAGGGAGAGGCTGGACAGATTTCAGGGAGAGTCCCCAATTCCTCTTCTGCCCCAGAACTCCCCAGACGCAGTAGGGTCAGTCTCGGACTTACCACCCTTTTGCGGGGAAAGAGTGAGATTTATTTTGGATACTAAAATAGTCTGTTGGGACATGATGATCTCCAGTGGTTTGTGTTCTAATTGCTCCCCTTATTACCTTCATCTTTCCTCATTTCCATTTGTCACATCCTCTGTCCTTCTCTTCAAGGAAATGATATATTTCCTTTCAACACAAATCTGGTATCTCTTTTTGATTTTGATCTTTCTCTCTCTTTGGTCCCTCAGGATGTATAAAGCAGCTGCCAAATATTCCCTCGCTTCCCCGGCTGGAGGTGCCCTGTCCCGGACCCTCAGACCAACCAGGAGGCAAACACGGGGGAGCAACTGCTTGGGGCAGCCCCCGGCCAGGCGCCGGGCAGAAGAAGTGGTCAAAGATATGTGGTTAGTTCTCAAGGGGCTGCTTAATAAATCACAGTTTTAATCTCCTCTTTGATCCAAAAGTTTTAGATGAGGGGTTTGGGCGTGTGTGTGCATGTGCACGCATGTGTGTATGTATTCTTCACAGGATGACATGAGAAAGTGAAAAGACAACCTAGAGAATAGGAGAAAATATTTGAAAATTATATATTTGATAAGGGATTCATGTTTAGAATATAAAAAACTCCCACAACTCAATCATTTAAAAAACTCAAATGACCCAGTTAAAAAAGCGAGCAAAGGATATGAGCTGATATTTCTCCAAAGAAGATAAACATATGGCCAACAAGCACATAGAAAGACGCTCAACATCATTAACCACCAGGGAAATGAAGATCAAGACCGCAATGAAATACCACTTTCTACCCACTAGAAGGGCTACAATAAAAATGACAACAATAACAAGTGTTGACAAGAATGTAGAGAAATGGGAACCCTCATACACTGCTGGTAGGACTATAAAATGGTGCAGCCACTTTGGAAAATAGTTCTGGCAGTTCTTCAAAAGGTTAAACATAGAGTTCCAATTTCACCCAACTGAAATATATGTCCACGTGAAAACTTGCCCACAATTGTTAATAACATATTATTCATGATAGCAGAAAAGTGGAAACAACCCAAATGTCCATCAACTGATGAATGGGTAAACAAAAGTGGAAGATCTATGTAGTGGAATTTATCCATAAAAAGAAATAAAGTGCCGACACACGCTACGACATAGATAAGCCTTGAAAACATGCTAGATCAAAGAAGCCAGACACACAGCACCACAAATCCCATGATTCCATTTGTATGAAACGTCCAGGACAGGCTGATCCATAGAGACAGAAAATAAATCCACGGTTGCCTAGGGCTGGGTTGCCTATGGCAGGGAAAGGGGAATGACTGCTAATAGGTACTAAGTTTCTTCTTGGGATGATGAAAATGTTCTAAAACTGATCATAGTGACGGTTGCACAGCTCTGTGAATAGTCTAAAAACCATTGAATGGTACATTGTAAATGGGTGAACTATTTGGTATGTGTGTTATAAAGAAAATTTAGGTGAAGTGGTGTCTTCTCTAAGACTTCTAAGTCCTTGGGCTTTTTGTTTGTTTGTTCACAACTCTATCATTAATCTAGTATTATCTCATTGTGGTCAGAGAATGTTGCCAAAATTATTTCTTTGAAATTAATCAAGGATTTCCTTATGACCTAGCATGTGATCAATTTTATTAGTCTTTTACAGTATTTGAAATACACATGTATTTAACCACTTGTTCGCACCCGGTGCTGTTCTGGACACCTTACACACTCTGCTCTCAACAACTCAGCAGAGTGGCCATCTCTGCCTCACAATGGCCGTGCCAAGGCCCGCAGGAGCGACATCCCAGAGCTGGTGAATGGCAGTCTGGGAACAGAGCCCGAGCCCATCTGGCTCCCAGAAGCCTGCTCACCGTGCTGGGTCACAACGCTCTTTCACATGGCTTTTCTTTCTGCAAAGCACCTTTCCTTTGACAAGAGCACTGGTCATTTTTCTCCTTATCTCCAGCTCATACTGATACAGTTACAAGACCATTGTGCGGGGACGTTTCCTTCCTCACATTACTGCCTCAATTTGGCAGTCAAAACTTGACTAGTGAATCTAAGGCATAGAAAACTCAGAAAAGGGGCAAAATTATTCTCAAAAAGACATAAAAGATGTGCATAAAGTGAAAGACCATGCAACTGAATAAATAGATTGAATAGGGTTAGGCTAGCAAATTCCCCCCCCCCAGTTGATCCATATCATACATTTAATATTTCTGGGAGATTTTAAAAAATTATCTAAATAATCCTAAAATTCATCAGAAAGTAAAACATAATTTGAACAGCTAGAAACTTTAAAAACTAGAGTAATGAAAGGGTCTTGTTCTACATAATATTAAGCAGTATCATAAAGCTATGCCAATGACACCAGAAAGCAGGAGTGCAGGATTTGATGCTTAACTCTGTGGAACAAAATAGGTACCAGTGACAGAAAATCCAAGAATCCATGAAATAGAACTAAATAGCTGACAGATGTGATATTTAAATCAGTAAGAAAAAAGAAGATGGTTTAAAAAATGAGACTGGGACGATTCGTTAATTTTTGGGAAAAAAATTTAACTCAGGCCCTCACTAAATAAAACCTTAAAGGTCTGATATACTAAAAATACTATAAATAAAATTTAAAAACAAACTTCAGATTGGGAGAATTTTATAACAAATATTCTATGTTACATGATCGATAGTTTTGATTTATAATGGGCTCTTACAAATCAATGAGGAAACTGCTAACATCTCCCAATGGACAAAGGACACGTATAGGCTTAAAAAATATTAAATATATAAATAGCCAATAAACCTACAAAAGAACGTTTAACCTCTGTAATTGAGGAAGTACAAGTCAAAGCAATAAAAAATATCTGATTCAGCTGTTGAATGACAAGGTTTTCCATTTGTTGTTTTTCATTGTATTAATAGCAGTCACTTATTACAAAGTTTTAGGAAAGTAGCATTCTCACTGCTAATGGGGGAATAAATCCATGAAGACTTTCTGGGACCAATTTGAAAATATACATCAAAAACCTTAAAAGTACGTGTTCCTTTTTATCTAACAATAACAGTACTAGGAATTTCTCCTTTAAAACATAAATAAAGGAAAACACGCAGGGCGGGCGGGAAAGAGGGCCGGTTTAACTGACCCCAGGGAGAAAGGTAGGGAGCAGAGTAGCCCAGGCTGCTCCGGGACCTCGGCGCCCCCGGGGAGTGTTGGGGGGTGGAGGGTGGGTAGGGGAGGCAGGGCTGGAGCCACCCAGGCCGGTGTTCCACCGGTCCACCCCGCCATGAGCATTCATCAGCCCTTACCATGCGCTGGGCGCTGCATTTCATTCATTCACTCCCCCCGTGCGCGGGGACCGTTCTGGGTTCCGGGGAGCGCACATTCAAGCCACTAAATAATTTTAGGTAGCGTTAAGCACCATGAAGAAAAGAAAAGGGGGAAATAGGATAGATGAGGAAGGAATCACCCTTCCTGGCTGCGACTGAACCAGCCCTGGCGAGGAGGAAGGTTGACCCTGCAGCTGCCAGTGGGCCGGAGATGGCTCCAAAGACCTTCGTTCAAAAAGATTGACTGAGCACCTGGTGGAGGTGCCCAAACGGAGAGCGGGCCAGGCGGCCCCTGCTGCAGGACACCTACAGTCTAGTGCGGGAGACAATAATTAAATGTTTTCAGAGTGGCAAACACTACGGCGCTGATAAAACAGGCTAAGTGAAAGTCCTTTGGGAAAGGAAAACCATTGAAATAGGGAGGTCAGACACAGCCTCTTTGAGAAGGTGACACCTGACTGGGGACCTGAAGGGCAGGGAGGGAGTCTTATAGCTATCTGGGGAAAAGCAAGCCAGGTGGAAACTGGTGACTGCATGCCTGTTGTGGTATAGAAGGGGAGGATGAGAGGAGAGGAGGAAAGGTGGGGGCGGAGGGGGGGGCGGTATCATTGTACAGATCAGCCCGGAGGGCTGCTCCTGAACTTGGCTTTAACAAGGTATGAACCACGGAAGGGTTCTGACCCCTGATCTAACTTAGAAGTTAACAGGAGCCCTGTGTCTGCTAAGGTGAGAACAGGGGACCAGGGTGGAGGTGGCTGCCCTGGCCCAGGTGAGTGATGGCTGGGGCTGAGGAATGGATGCATATGGCCACTCCCATCCCAGCACTGCAGGGACGTCCCTGGCAGCCCCAGTCCCTAGCCAAGAAGCACATGCACAGCAGGTAATTCATCTTTTTAATGACATCCTAAAACTCAGAGGAGTGGGCCAGCAGGGCCCTCTGGGCTCAGTAGCTGTGAAGGAGGAGGGACCCCCGACACCCCTTTAGGCAGGTCATTGTAAGAAGGCACTCATGAGGGGGCCTTCAAGCCCCTCTTGGATTTCTTCATATAAAATCAGGGGGAGGGAGGCAGGAGACCATCCCTCCCAGGCTACAGATAAAGCAAGAGTGGAGAAGGGCAGATGCTGGGGGTGAGAAACTGCTAAGTCAGGGACCTGTCCCCTCACAGACACACACACACACCGCCTTCTCTCCCTCTCTGCAATCTGCAGCGGGGCCTTGGTGGAAGGAGGCCCCATATTCAAGCCCCCACCTCTTCTCGCTTCTAGCTGGTACGAAGTTGATAATCTGCAGGGAAACAATGACCAGGCAGCAGCTCAGAAGTGGGGGGTGGGAAGAGAGGGACAGCCCCCCCAAATCCATCCCTTGCAGTGCTCATGACTGACCTTGGGAGCACACAGGTACTGAAACCGTAGCAACAAGCTGGTTTCCAGGCAGCAGATGGCAGTGCTTTGTGTTCAGACCCTTTTCCAAACCTCACAGCCACCCTAGTGTTGGTGACTGCCCTCGTTTTATTTTTTTTTAATTTTTCAATTTAAAAGAATTTTTTTCAGAGACGGGGTCTTGCTCTGTCACCCAGGCTGGAGTGCAGTGGCTCAATCATAGCTCACTGCAGCCTCACACTCCTGGGCTCAAATGATCCTCCTGCCTCAGCCTCTCCAGTAGCTGGGACTACAGGCATGAGCCACCACACCC
>CAUYRT010089049.1:0-33336 GCA_963574885.1 Lepilemur ruficaudatus | reverse complement strand
AAGAAATTAATTGGCCAACTAAATATATATAGAAAAAATTAGCCGGGCATGGTGGTGCATGCCTGTAGTCCCAGCTACTTGGGAGGCTGAGGCAGAAGGATCGCTTCAGCCCAGGAGTTTGAGGTTGCTGTGAGCTAGGCTAACACCACGGCACTCTAGCCCGGGCAAGGGCAACAAAGTGAGACTCTGTCTCACAAAAAAAAAAAAAAAAATTCACTATCAAATATATATAAAATGCAATATTTAATATATAAAATATTTTGTATTACTATATAGATTACTTATTAAATATATAAGTATTAAATTTTAGTAAATATGTATGATTAATTTGAATTAGAAGATTCTTGACTAGAACTATGCTTGTTTTTTTTTTAATGTTTGCTCCCCTAACCCACTTTCCCATGAACAGTTTCTCATACATAGTGGATGCTCAATTAATGTCATTTATGACATATAAGTAAAGGTTGCACACTTTATGTTTGCAAATCTGGACATAGTGAGGAGAGAAATACTGAAATACAAAATAGTTGCCCAAAGAATGCTGGCGCTGGTGGTGCTGCCTGCCCTTGCTGGAGGCACTGGACACAAGAGGGAAACTTCCAACATCTCCCCGGGATGTTTTCACAGGCATCTCAATAAACATGCCCCAAACTGAACTCTTGGTCCCCTTCCCCCCTCCCAAACTTGTTCTCCCCCAGGTCCCGCCATTGCAGCCAGCAACACAAGCCATGATCCCCAATCCTCTCTGCCACCCCAACATCAGGCCATCACTACCTCTTGCTATTTCTGCCGCCATTGGTGAACCCCTGGCCAGGCCTGAACTCCGGCCATGGAGGAGGCACAGAGTTCTTCCGCGTGCACACAAGAAAGCGCAACTGGTCTCTCTACCTCCACACCAACTCTCAAAAAGAAGCTCCTGCTGTCTCACTTCGTATGCTGTGACAGCCTCCCTCCAAGCCAGCCTCCACTCAGCAGTCAGAGTTATCTTTTAACAAAGCAGGTCCTCTATAATAACTTTCCCTTAGGCTTGGAGTAACAAAATGCAAACTCTTTTCCACGGTCTTATGGGGTCTACATGCTCTGAGTCTCAGCGACCCCCACGAACCTACCTACTGTCCATCTCCCTGCACCGCAGCAACATCGGCTGTCTTCAGGCCCCTCTACATGCCAAGCTCTCCCAGCCTTAGGACCTTAGCAAATGCTGCTCCAGCTAGCAGGGACACACAGCTTCCTGTCCAGCGCCACCTTCCCAGGGGATCCTTCCCTGCCCCAGCTAAGAGATTCCCATCTACTATTGTCTAGTTCCGGTTGGTTCCTGCAGAGTACTTAATCCCATCTTCACCCACCAAAGAAAGCCCAGTGAGGGCAGAGAATGTTTATTCACCACTGCATATCTAGTACTTAGTGTCTGGCACCTAGTAACTGCTCAAAACATAACCATCAATTTTGTGTCTACACAGGAAAAATAAGTTCTTTCAATGTGTCTAGTTTAAACCAGTTTAATTCATATTAACCAGTTCTATATTTTGGTAAATAATTACCGCCAGCTCCCTCTACATAGTTTATTATTAAAAACAAGCCTAAGTTGACATTTATATACAATTCATTTCTAATGTCTCATTCAGTACGTACGGCAAGTAATAAAATGATTTGCAAAAAGAACTATGAGTATTAGCTTTTCGTTTATCAGGTATATCTTGTCTCAACAAATTACCCAGTTACTATCAATTGTGATGATGGCTTCCAAATTAACTTAGAAGCAAAAAAAAAAAAAAATCGAAATAAATGGGTCACAAGCCATGATCAACAACAGTCAAAAATAACTAAATCTAGGCTCTTCATCTACTCACAGCAGACTTTATATACTCTTGCCACTTTTCTTTTCTTTTTTTTTTTTCTGACTGCAAAGAACTTTCCTTGAGTCTATACTACCTTCAAGATTGGTTCTGGGGTCCCAAAGCCACATGATTCTACCAGCAATTGAGGAAGCCTTTTTCAGAGAGTTACGCATAAATAAGGCAGGTGAACACACAGTGGAAGATGTACCTCCACAGGCCAAGAGCAGCAACGTTGGCAAACCAAGGTAATTGTCCAAAGGAGAGAACTCAGCCAGGGCTAGCACACAAGCGCGACAGATCAGAGAATTGTTTTGTCACTCAGTAAAAGGCAAGACCAAGGTTTTGAACAAAGTTTCTGGGGAAATACTAGAGACTCAGACAATGACACTAGCTAGAACTCGTCTCAAGCCTGGTCAAGGCAAATCACCTAACCGAGCTCAACAAGCAAGAGCAATCCAGATGGAATCCTGGAGCAGCAGTTAGCGCCTGGCAGAATCTCAAAGGTCAAAAGAGATAGTTAAGAAAACTTGTCTTTACAGTTATTTTCAGAACAAACATTAACTATAATTAAATGACAACAGAAAACATGATAAACAATATAGTGAACATAAGTTAGTCACGTGTAATTATCTGTAGGTCATGCAATTCACAAAACTGGTTTACAACAGAGGGCTATATGGTTTAGACGGAAATCACAAGAAGATTGCCAAAGAGACGGCTTTGATTTGGAAACAGGGAAGTTCTGAAATGGGGAAGTGCTGAAACGATTGTGACATCCCACACTCAGCCCTGCCTTGCACGTTACTTAGTCATCAGCCTCCATCAAGGGCTGCTTGTGGCACAGAAAATAATGAAACCATAGAAAACATGGCAGCTTCCTAGGAGAGATCTGGAAGAAAATCCATACTCATTCAGAAAGGTGTGTTTGTGGTTGTATTTTGAGTAAAACACACAAGTTACAGTACACTTTCAGTCATGCTTGTAATGTGTTTAGCCTGTGTGTTTCATTCATTCATTCAACAAATATTTATTGAGCACTTACTCTGTGGCAGATGCTGCTCTAATGCGCTTGGGATACATCAATAAATGCAGCAGATGTTCTAATTGAGGGGAGACAGAAAACAAATCATACAATTATGTAGCATGCTCAAGAGTGATAAACAGGGGCTGAAGAAGGCACAGGGTAGGGGGCTGGTGTCAGTAGAAAGGAGGAATTGCTGTTTTAAATAGGCGGAGACAGAGCAAAGACTTGAAGGAGGTGATGGAGAGAACCAAGATGATTCATTCAGTGAGAGGGAGCAGCCAGTGCAAAGGCCCTGTGGCATGAATGTGCCTGGCACATCACATCAAGAAAGCAAGTATGAGCCTGGGCAATACCCTACCTCTACAAAAAGAAAAAATTAAAAAATTAGCTGGGGCTGGTGGGTGAGCCTGTAGTCCCAGTTACCTGGGAGGCTGAGGCAAGAGGATCGCTTGAGCCCAGCCAGGGGCCTGAGGTTGCAGTGAGCTATGATGACACCACTGCACTCCAGCTTGGGCAACAGAGCGAGACCTTGTCTTAGAAAAAGGAAAGAAAGTGAGTGTGGTGGTTAAAGCAGAAGGAGTAAGGGTGTAAGCGGTAGGAGGTGAGATTAAGGAGGTTATGGGGCTGGAAATATAGTGCCTCGCTGGCTTTTGAGATGGCCAGGCACTGGATAGTTTTTGGTAGGGGATTGACATGATGTGACTACTGTTTTAAAAGAGTCACTCTGGATACTGGGCCAAGAACAGAGTGCATGGGGTGGGCGGTGAAGGCAAGGTGCAGGCAGGGGAGCAGACAAGCTGATTCTGTCCCTGCCCCCACTATTGCGTGACTAGCTCTAGCCAACAGGGAAAGGACAAGACCCTTCACATGTGACCAGTGTGTGTGTGCAACCATGGGTGTCACCATTTAATTCCAGGGGCTGTGTGCCTCATACAGTTCCCACTGAGGAAGTGACTCTCGGCTTCCAAGCTGGGCTCATTAGTACCGTCTGAGTTGGCAGTTTCTGTTTACTCATTGGCAAATCCACATATACATTGAGGTGGATCCTGGAACCCACAAAGTGGGGCAAAAAGCAAAGGAGGTCCCTGGGCCAAATGATTGTTTGCACCAAGTGGGAAGGGCTAACTTGTTATTTGATTCCCTTTGCTCTGCAAATAGGATTTCACCAGAGGCAATTCTCAGTACTTCTTCAGCCATGGTCCTTTCTTATTTCTTTTCCTTAACTAAGACTACACCACCAGCCTCAGCCCGCCAGAAAAATCACACTGCTGTGGCTCATTGTCCTGTATTTATCTGATAATTGCCCTTCCTCTCTTGGTCTTCTTTGTTCATGCTCCCTAATACTTTTTTTTTAGAGATGGGGTCCCACTATGTTGCCCAGGCTGCAGTGCAGTGGCTATTCACAGGTACAATCACAGCCTCAGACTCCTCCTGCCTTAGCCTCCCAAGTAGCTGGCATACACCACTGCACCCAGCTCTTCATGCTCCCTCATTTTGAGAAAATGTACTTTTCCTCCTAGTAATTATCTAATAAGTTCCTTCTAATAAGCTCTAATTATGAGAAAATGCATTTTTTCCTCCTTCTCATGGCTGCCTATTAGCAAGTCTGAGCCTTTTTAAAGACTATTAAAGAGCAGAAAAGAGGTATACACTTCTAAACAACAGGTGATGGGCACTTGAGCACTGTGACAATCCTCCCCTCCCGTCTGCCCCCCTCCCCAGCCTCGCCATGCTTTCAGATTTCAGAGGCTTGGCTGTGGACCGGGCTTCTGTTCTGCTCATTCCTGCCTGTGTTACTACAGTTCCATCATATTTCCTCTAGCCAAAAATTTTGGTAAAATACTTGTGGAAAAAATTTAAAACGTTATCTAAATAAATATGATGTATAATACACATCCATGAATGCAAAAATGCCATTATTTTAGGTGCTAATATATTTAGGCAAAAAAAAACCTCTTTATTTATTGAGCATTCAATTGAGAAAATCCCATATTATATATTATGGTTATGACTATTTAAATATTAACCAATAAAAGTCATAATAGGACCTATTTAAGTTTGATGTATTACTTTCTTATACACAGAAAGCTTGTCCTTTACATTAGCCATCTCCACAGTCTATGCTCCAACCAACAGAAAAGGCCATCACAGAAAGTACATAGAGTAGGGAAGGGGGATAAGAATTCAAACTTTGAAATGCATTCAAATATGATGCATGTCATGTTGACTATACACACCATATCAGAGACTACGTTCGGGCAATGCTCTAAACTCTTTACACACAATAGATTAATTTATTCACCCTTATTAACAACTCTGTGAGGTAGGCATTTTACAGTTGGGGAAACTGAGTCACAGAGTGATTAATTAACCTGCCTAAAGTCACATGAAATAAGTGGCAGAGCCAAGAATGGAACCAAGGCAGCCTATGCTCTTATCCACTCTGGATGGAGTTTAAATTTAGTGTGAATAGTCATCCTCTTCCCCCAAATCTTCATCTTTACTCTTACTACAACACTTTTCTTTCTTTCCACATGTGAGCAAACTTCGCCTTGAGCACAAGCTGGCTCAGGGAGCTGACTTTCCCCTGCATCAGCATGTTGCAGTTTCTGCCTCTTATAGTCTCACTAAAGCCCGGGGTAAATCCACAACCACCACATTCTTCCCTGGGCAAGTCTAAAATAGTAGATCTGCATGGAGAAGTATTTCATAGATATCAGCTGGTAGAATATAAAACAACAACAAAAAAAGCAACAAGAACATTAGGCCATTAAATTTTCTGTTCCTAATAAGTTGCAGTGCCCCGTTGAGTTGTCTGTGTCACCCAATCCTCCCAGTTGTAGTCACACAAAGGCAACTTTGTCTTGAGAAGGCTACTAAGATGGGCCTAATCTTGGCAAGGGCTTGGTGTACTGAGAACCATATTATTATTTTAAAAACTAAATGACAACAAACAAAAAGAAATATTATTTAAGCCATTTTTTTCAAGAGTCACAGTGCTATTATCCTCATCGACATGGAACCCCACTTTTTGAAACATGAATGTTTGACCCATAATTGAGAGGCTCAAATACAGATTTTTCAGAGCGAGAATCAAACTGATCTAAGAGAGCAGGAACACCTGAAAAAAAATCCTCTCCGTTTTATTAAGGACTTTAGTACTTTTTTCTTTTTCTTTTGGCACATGAAATGCTTGACAAAAATGCTTGAGCCAGGTCTCGGTGCTCTGAAACGTTGATACTTTTTATTGTAATTTTTATAGGTTGGCATTTCCTTGGTCAGGTGCAGGCGTCCTGTTCCTGTTTTGGTTGCACAATGCCCCATATTCATTGCGCAACCACCCGCGACCCCTTGGTACATGTAGTTAACTCTTGCTCACCCATGTGTAGATTATCCATAGCTTTTGGGAACAGCCTGTCTTCCTCCCCAGTTGGTGAAGACTCAGGGAATATGAGCCAAGTTGACTTTTAGCCGAAGCAAAGCACAATCAGGAGGCTAAAGCTGTCAGTAACTAACTCCCCTTTCATTCAACGTACACCTACAGGAACCCTACTATGCTCCTGTTGCTGGGTCACCATACTCATAAGAACCACAAACATATAGTACCCCCAAAGACAAATATCATGATTTGGGAAGGCTGGATTTTGTTTTCTTGATTAATGTGACTAACTGTAATCTATACAGTGTATATTTTTTTGCAGAACCAGAAATCTGCTGAGCCCAAAGGATTGATAATTTCCCAAAACACACAGTGTTTTCAGGGTCACACTAGCACTTCGTCTTCTCCTAATGCCATCTCTCTCAAACGGCCTTCAGAAAAGTAGAGATTGTGCTTTTGATTTCTTAAAATGACCCAACTCTAAAACCTCTGATAGGATGTACCAAAAGAGCTACTACAGTCACTTCTATGCTATCTGCTTGTTTATGTTTTGTATTTTACAAACACATAAACTATATACACCTAAACCCACCCACAAATTGCTTTTTACACAAACTAAGTTCCAGCGATGACAAAAATGAAGATTCACAACAACAAAAAAGAATGTTTATATTACATAGGTAAGTTACGTAAACTGAGCTGTGATTTTGTTTTTCAAGTGTCTTTACACCACTGCAGAAAGTAGAGGAAAGGCAGAGAGTGGGAGTATGCTTGAAGGACTTGTGCCTTTTGTAATCAGTTTACTTTTGGTTCTACCAAGAGATGCTATCTTGAATTCATTCAAACTAGTGTCTGTTGCAGTACACTAGGAACATTTGAATTACATCAATGAGCATCAAATTCCCACAGTTGCCAGTTCACCTGTAATCGTTTGAGGGCATTGATAACCTCCATGAGAGCAGTTTTGGTAAATTTCACACTACTAAGACTTTCAGAATTCATCTGTTGCTTGGCCATTTATTCTTCCAGACACTCTCCCTTTCTACTTTTATTGGAAAATGGAAGTTTTTCCTTTCCGACAACTTTTTCAGAGCAAAAGATAAGAGAGTCTTAAAAGGAGGTGTTCACAGACTCCAAGGGGAGGATATTCCTCCCCCACCACACACACATACACCTCCTCTCCACAATATAGATGCACAGAGAATAGAAGAGGAAGTGACTTGGGGAGAAACAGAAACAATCAAAGATCAAGCTCAGACTATCTCAAAAGTGTTTTACTGACAGGATGATTCAGGACCACACACAAAAAATGGCAGGGTGCCAATTCCCCCTGAATCCCTCTGGCATATTTCCAACAACCTTGAGGTGGCAACTGAGCAATTACTAAATCATTTATATGACAGTTCGCTGGAGGTTCCAATGGCCTCCAATCTTGTAACCCAAGTCATCTCTGCATTGCCATTATTGAAAGTCTTTATCCAATTGTTCTTTGTGGTCATAACTCTGAGCAGGTGGCTGTTTTGACAGATACACACCTCTTACGATATTAAGCCAGAAAAGCATCTCATAAGACACAGAGACTGCTTTCAAGAGGAAACATATGTCTCCTAATCAGGCCAGTAGTTGAAACGTCGCAATATAACCTTTAACTTGGAAGCATTGTGACAGCACTTCAAGTTGCATTAACGTCCTCACTGTAATATCATAAAAGTTTGGCAAACAAATTCAACATTCATGCAAAATGTATCCATTTTCTAAGTCTCATGAATCCCAAACTTAAGCCCTCTTCACAGTAAATTTTTTCTAGGATTATGTATCATCTAGGTTAACTTAATTACAGTTTCACTTGAGCCTAGGTCCAATTTTAAGGAAACCTCCCTTCCCTCACCAGCAACCCAGTACCTACCCACTCCCCTGCCTTCCCTGGAAAACTAGGGACTTAAAATGTGGCATTGAAAACTCGTCTGAAAAAAAGGTGAATACTTTTCTATAGCAGTCAAAGCTCAATCATTTGGGACATGATTTAATCTTGAGCTTCAGAGCAGAAATTGGAAAGCAGATCCAATCATTTTGCAAGAAAATAATTACATCTACTTTAACCTAATTTATTTGGAAATCATTACCTAGAACAGGTTAGATTAGCAAACCAAATAGTCCAATAGGAATGTTTTTATCACATGAGGGAAAAAAACGTGAGTAGTCTTAAACACTAGTTAGAGCGAGTGTAGAGAACACGTGTTCAGAAGCATGTAGCTCCCTTGTTTTCTGTCTTTATTTCATCCTCGGTATCACCAACTGCTTGCAGAAGCCTTTCAAAATTTAGTCTAGAGCAGCACAGTGGGTTATCAAAAATAAGTATGTTGACTATTAAAACTATAGAGATTGATGTAAAATGATAATAATGAATCCTCAATCTTAGGAACGTCCAAAAATGCAATAACCAAAAGGAAAATAAATCTCTAAAATTTGATTGATATTCAGAACACCAAGAGTCAAAAAAGACTCTTGACCTGATGGATTTAAGTATATGGCCTAGTTAGGAAAAGGATGGCAGAGTTAGGCTACAGGCTCTGTTTTTGTCAAATTATTTCTTCATTTGACACATACTGAAAGTTAATGATGAAGCTAGGGGCTTGTGAAATTTCTGATTCCCCATCCTCCCAGTATACTGCAGTAAGTCAGTCAAAGAGGCCAAGGGTGTGTATATCAGAACAAGGTGAAGGGCAAGGTAGACAAGAAAAAATACAAAAACCCAAACTATCTCCTTTCCTTTCTTCCTTTCAAACTGGGTTGGTTTTTGTCCCACCCCCGCCCCAGACTTCAGATCATCAGTCTTACAAAGATTATTGTTTAATAGCAACACAAACTCCCACAAAGTGCTATCTCATTCCCTTGGTTTGTCTAGAGGTGGTGTTTTATGTCACCTGACAAACCTTTCACCTTTTAGAATCTGCACCTGCAATTCTCCAACGCTCTGGGTCCTAATTGCCAACCTCTTATGCTCAAAACTTCAGCAACCCTTCATGTTGAGTTGTCAACACTTTGCTTTCCATTCCCTGAAAAATTCGTATGACTCTGCCTTAAAAATTTTAAAGAATACACATTCAATCTATATTGCTGCTAAAAAAAACTGAGCGAGTCATGAAAATACCACTGGAAAAAAAAAATTGCTCAATTTTTCGTTCAAGTCAGTAATGGCCTATAAGCAAGTACCTTGAGGACGGTATCTTTCTATCTTATCGTGTTGATAAGCCTCAAGAAAGAAGCGACATCGCCAAATGCCTAGAGTCAGTACCCAAGAGTAGTTGAACTTTTACCTAATTAAAAAATGAGTCATTTATTTTAAAAATTCCACTTCCATTTGTTTTATCTGATTTCTTAAATATCCGGTGACTGCTGATTTGTCAGATGTCAGAATGTCATAGGAATGTCATCATTCCTATCCTTTTCTTTCCATCCTAGGTTGAATTTTTGACTAGAAACAACTAAACCTCCACAGAGCATTACTTTCAGAGGTAAACTACCGCAGGAAGACCCCCCTCCGCCTTAGTTAACACTTGAATGAGACGCGTCTCGTCATCAATGCTTCCTCAATCTCACGGTAATAATCTCAGTCTAAAGAGTCACCTGTGCCTCTGGGCAGCCCAATCATGAGTTTTCAAGGGTGAAAAAAAATCTGTTTCTTTTATGGAAAAAGATTCATCACTACAGGACACACGAATGGGGCTGACTGTGAATGACTATCTGCTTTTCCAGAAGCTTATGTTTTTAAAATCTTTTTACAAACCCCTTATTTCCCACTACATACACTAGAATCAGGAAAAGGGTGGTAGAATGCGGGCGATAAGGGATAAAGACAGAAGAAAAAGCAAAAATACATATTTTTCAAAAGTGGGACCCAAATGTAAGATTAACGGACAGTAGTTAGAAGGATTACCAAAAACCAGCTTACCTTCGTTAAGTATTTGGAGTCGCCCACTTGAGAATTAACACCCTTCACCACCCAGTGGCAACAAACACAGCTAGGAAGTAACCCGCAGCATCCTCGCCGCCGCCCTCTTTCTAATGCAAAACCAGAGCGAGGAGTGTCCGGCTACTCCCCGCCGCGCCGCTTAAAGCAACAGAGCGTTTCAGGCTCAGCTCCCGGGTTCCGAGAGTCGGGCTGTCGGGACTGGTCAACCCTGGAGACCGGCGCAGAGGAAACTCTCCAGGAGAACTCCCAGAGCCCGGCCTCCCCAGCCCCGCGCTGCACGCTGCGCAGTGGGAAGGGGACCAGCGGGGGCCGGCGGGGACCAGCGGGCGCCGGCTCTGCGCGGCTGCACGCCGGCCGCGGCGAGACCCGAGAGCGCGGCAGCCCCCAGCGGAGCGGCGCCGGGTCCACACTCGCGGGGACAGGCGGCCCCGGGAGCGCTGGCGGCGCGTCCCCGAGGTCTTCCCGGTTCCCTGCTTCCCCGCGCCCTGCGCCCGCCCCCCCACCCCCGAGGCCGCTCGCCTCACAGTAGCGAGGCTCTGTCTACTCCCTTCCCTTAAACTCACCAAACCAGATTTTTACTCCCAATACCGGCAACTTCCCGTAGACCGGCCCTGAAATCTTATCCAGCTCGCTGAGCCTCCGCTGGCTAAAGGCCAGTGCAACATTCCTGCTGTTTTAGCAGTGCGGATACCTTTGCTGAGGGTTACAAAAAGAAAAAAAAATCGGCCTTGCTGAGAAAAATTTGGGGACTTCACTAGCCGGACTTCTCTCCCCGCTCAAAAAGTCACACCCGCTCCAGACATCCAGAAGTGGGCCCAGAAGTGGCACCTGCTCCACCTGAGGACATCCGTCCGAGCCAGACGCGCGGCCCCCTTTGGGCCGTTCGGAGAAGCCGAGCCAGAGCCACGTTTGAGGAGTAAGGAACCTGCTGCCGAGTCACGGGCCGGCCGGAACCGGCCCCGCTCGCCCTCTCCCCTAGCAAAGAAGTCGCCGAACCGGGTAGGATCTCAGGGAGCCCCACGGCGGGCTGACGGGAGGGGCACCTCCCGGAGTGTCCCTACCTGAGGCACAGCAGGGCTCGGAGCGGCGCAGGAAGGAGCGTCACGCGGACGAGGCCCTGACCTTTGCTGGGGCCTTCACAGCGGGGCCTGGGGCCTTGGGCGCTGCTGGTTCAGAAGTGGCTCATTTTAATGTGCTCTGACCTAGAGTTACAGCTGGTTTCTAGAAAGGGAACAAAAAAACACTGCATTTGGAAACCGCAGCCAAGCCCTCTCTTCACCTTGCCTGATCTCTGGGAGTTGGCTCTAACCCCCACCCCATCCACATCCCCAAGCCACCCAGATGCCCCATCCGTGCCCCACCCCCTTCGCAGTACCTGCTTATGCAAGAGCCAAGGAGCCTCCCGCGTTTCAGTGGAGCGCGAAGCCTGTCTGTGGGCGCGTAAGGCCAACAGGAATCGAATTCTGTGACCAAACAAACTAGAAGAGGAAGCAGGCACCACCAGGAACCTAAAACGGAGTTGTGATTTCGGGTTGCACTCTCATTCAACTGAGGGGGGAAAAAGTGTTTTTCGTTGGGCAACTTTAGTGAAGGAATGTTCCAGAGATGTTTTTTTGCTGGTAAATAAGTTAACACATACAAAGAGCTTAGAACAGTGCCTGGCACACGGTGTCAGCTGCTGTTGTTGTTATTTATAGTATGGTTATTTTCTAAAGAGGAGAGGGTGTGGTCAGATTAGACCTGGGCTCAGGACCCGGCACTGCCACTCACTACTTGTGAGGCCATAAGCAAGATGTTTAATTCCCCCCAGCCTCAGTTTCTGGAAGATTCTAATGATGTGATTTTTGCAAACAGTTTCTATTTATTGTGGACGGTCTTGAATACAATGGAAAATGAAGTCCCTATACAGGACGTCCAACTGAATTTCATCTCTCTGAACAATTACAAGATCGACAAAAGACATGGAGATAAATTTGCCTGCACATTCCATGAAGCTTACTTACAGAAAGCAAACTCGAGACCCAGCAGTCGACCGTGTGTGCTTAATTCTCTTTTGGATTTAGGCACTTGACCTGATATCTAACCCTTGGAGAGTTACTTATCCTACACTGTGCTGGACAAATACTGACCATTGCCATTTGAGAAGCAGTATGAAATAGAGGGAAATAATTTTTAAATTCCTCATAAAAATTTAAACAGTGATTATTGAAGGCTGAAATGTGATCAGTGCCTCTACCACTTTTATCTTCCGTTTAACTTTACATTTAAAGAAAGAAACCATAATCCCTTTACAATGAGGAGGCTCTTTGCACTTTATGGATCACTTTTACCCACCTTACCTTATCTGATCCTTACAAACTGATCTATGAGCTATTTTATCCCCATTTTGCAGAGAAAGACACTGAGGTCACAGAGGTGACGTCATTAGTTCAAGGTTTCATTGAGTGGTGAAGCCAGGACGCATGCTCAGTTCATTTTAAAAGCAGCATTTTCCACCTTTAGGAAAAATGATTCTTTCATACCAGCAAAGAATTATGAAAAATTTTAAATCCTTTCGAGCTTTTATCTTCCTATGAGGCAAAATTTAACCCAAACTAAGTGAACATTTTCTGAGTTTGAGATTCATTCCTTGTGGATGCAAGTCAGCATGCGCTATGAGCAGCAGGCAGTGAGAAGTCTCTTCGGTTCTCTCACCATACCTACGGGTTGACGCTGCCAAGCATGAACAAGTGCTCCACAACCTTAAGACAACTTGAAAAACGCTACTTATTAGCCTGAATTCTTCTTTCTTTCTTTCTTTCTTTTTTTTTTTTTTTTTTTTTTTGAGGCAGAGTCTCACTCTGTTGCCCTGGCTAGAGTGCCGTGGCGTCAGCCTAGCTCACAGCAACCTCAAAGTCCTGGGCTTTAAGCAATTTGATTTTCCCTCAGCCTCCCGAGTAGCTGGGACTACAGGCACACACCACCATGCCTGGCTAATTTTTTCTGTATATTTTTAGTTGTCCAGCTAATTTCTTTCTATTTTTTTTAGTAGAGATGGGTCTCGCTCAGGTTGGTCTCGAACTCCTGACCTCGAGCAATCCTCCCACCTCAGCATCTCAGAGTGCTAGGATTACAGGCATGAGCCACCACGCTTGGCCTGAATTTTTCTTTTCTTTTCCAGAAGTATCTGGATAGTGACCTCCTGAGCCTCACTGTCAGAGAAGCTAAAGGATTCAAGAGGGGATGTTCTCTGGCTCACAGATTTTTCTACTCAGAATAGGTTTTTCCATAGGAAGCACTGGACCAAAACCCTGGGGAATAACAACCAGGAATAATAAAATGAGTTTGAAAGTGTGGAGGTCAGTGACTCCAGGTGAACTGGAACAGGAGTCAGGGAAGTTTGCTACTGAGGAGGCCCAGGTGCCAGGAAGCTAGTCTTCATGGCAGTTCTCAGTCAGTTACCTTCTCTCAAATGTCACCAGGCACTTCTGCTCCTTCTTCCTCAGTTTTGCCCACCAGCACTTATGAAATGGGTATATTCTTATTCTTAACTATTTCCTACTGCCCTCCCCAGGAACATGGCAAAAATAAAACAGATTTTTTTTTTTTTAAGTGGCAGGCTATGGCAAAAGAAATATGAACTTTCATTATTTCTTTTTTGGGACTGACTTTGATGCCAGTTTTTAAATTATTATTATTATCATCATTTTAATTGTCAGGCAAACTCCCTTCTTCCGGGACATTTTAGTTTTCCAGACTCTGCCTTTTGCTTTCTGCTTCATTTTTTTTCCTTCTGCCTGAGAGACAATATTGTGACGTGAATGCAAAGAGCATGGAAATTAGTTTCCCATAGAGCTGAGTTTGAACCTTAATTTTATTTCTGACCTATGTGATGCTGGACGAATTGCTCAACCACTCTGAACTTCAGTTTCTTCATTTATAAAATAATAACACCTCTCACTCTGGATTTCCACAAGAGTTAAATGAAAGCTGGAATCTCAGCATGATTCCTGGCACATGGAAGGTACTGAAAAAAATGGTATTTCCTTTTGTACCTGAAAAAAAACCTACTCTACAGCTCACAAAGAATTGTCTTTCCCATATTTAAGTCTTAGATCAAATAGTACTATCCAGGACACCCTCATCAAGACAGGCAAGCCTCCAACCTTTGTAAAGAACCACAACATAAGGATAACTCGTGCTCACAACATTTCCAGTGACATATTAATTATGACCTTTGATCATCACAACTGTGTGCGGTAAATATGGGTAAGACACAAATCATTTGTGTCACCCCATTGTCCAGATTAGGAAAGTGAGGTTCTCAGCCGTTGTTCCAAGCTAGTAAGTTGCAGTGCCAGGTGTTTTTGTTTGTTTGTTTGTTTTGGGGTTTTTTTTTCCCACTGCTTTTCACTATTCTATACTGCTGGAACCATGGCTGTTCTTCCAATACCTAGTTAAGGAACAGAATCAAGGAGTTCCAAATGATTATTTTAGCTCTTAATTATGGGGAAAGGGCCAGGAGATTCTGACCAGAGTATTTGGACACTTCTCATTTTAGAGACATGCAAACCCAAAAATAACACCATAAAAGATCTGTGCCCTGTGCGAAGTGAATTGCACAGACGCTGTGGAATAAGCTTCTAACTCTACGGGGAACAGCAGGATAAAGGGTTTGGGCTGGAAGTTGGGTTGATCAAAGTTTGCATCCGGGCAGTTGTAGGCTCATGGGCAAGTCACCTAAGTCTCTAAGCCTCAGTTTGCTGCCAATGACAGCTCCTAACTGTAGGGTCATTGTGAAGGTTCAATGAGATGACACACATAAAAGCATTGTGCTGCACATGCTGTAAGTGTGTTAGTTATTTTTCTTAAAAATCAAAGACCATGTACTAAAATGGTACATGTGAGGCCTAAATGGAAAGTGTGGTAAATAAATGCAAAGAGCTTAAAACAATGCCTGGGACATGGCAATTGCTGTATAACTGGTTGTTATTAATGCTGTTATTATTATTTCTCTGTTAAAGAATGCTTGATGGGCTGGGCGCGGTGGCTCATGCCTGTAATCCTCGCACTCTTGGCGGCTGAGGTGGTAGGATCACCTGAGCTCAGGAGTTTGAGACCTGAGCAAGAGTGAGACTCCGTCTTAAAAGAAGAAGAAAAAAAGAATGCTTGATGACAGAAGTGATATCATGATAAACAACTGACTTTTTGTTGGGGGAGGCATCTGTTATTAATTTCTTATGAGAGCTGACCTTTTAGGTACCATCTTACAACGTGAATAAGGGTAATATCTTCTGAAGGGTTTTACTATCTACCTGTTTCCCTCATTCCTCCTAACTTTACCTGAAACAGAAAAATTATTGCTGGATGGGATAACATCACTGACCTGAACCCCAGCTTTCTGTTGAGGCTGATGATATTTTTCCCAACAGAAATTATTCTGGAAATAAACCCCATTTTAATCCAGAACGTACGACTTGACCCAGAGAGAGCTCTCCTCCCCTCAGTTTCTATAGCCTGCCTTTTCCCCATATGGTAGCCACACCTATAGAAGCCTTTTCTAAAAAAAACTTTTCATCTTCAATCGTTATATTGAATTCCAACTGGATCTAATATTTGCAAATATAAGACATGTTATTCTGGGCACTTTTTAATCCAAAATCCAAAAGATTTAGCCCAGTGGCTAACCCTAGAATGTAGTCATCGGCCCATAGGACAAGGGAGGGCCACTCAGAACTCTGTCAGGGTTTGCAGTTTCCAAGCCACACCGTAGCAGTAGCAGGGCCCCTGACTGAATTTTAAAAATGTACTGAGTTCACAGAAAAGGGAATTAAGTATAGCAGGGGTTCACTCTGAACATTAATCTCAGAAGCCAAATCCTTCATTTTGAGAAAGGCCTTCAATACAAGGAGTCCCTTGACCTTCGTTCTTGCACAAACAGCTCTGTCAAAGCCTGTCCTGCTGATATGCAGCAGCTCTAATGTAGATTGCGGGCCCTGAGAGGCCAGCTCAAGAGCAGCAAATGGTTTTGTTATGGCAACAAATGCCGTTAATTCCTCCGTATCCCTTTAAGACTTATTTCCCACCAGAGAATATCTCCAGATTTCTTTTTATTTTACAATGGAAAACAGCACCACATAAGAAGCTCAACCATTCAGCAAAAGCCTATCAGAAAAGATTGCCAACGTAAAATTGCTAGCATTTATTAAGTGTTCAATAGAGTATTTGCAAGACACTGTGCCACACCTACTTTACATGTATTAACTATATAATCCTTACAACCCCTCCATGAGATAGAGACTGTTGTTATACCCATTGTTTAGATGAAGAGGCCAGGTAAGTGGCACTGCTGAAGTCCCACAACTATTAATAGAAAGTGACAGAGCTGGGGTTTAACCCAAGCAGTCTGGCTCCTGAGCTTGTGATCCTAACCACGACACTCTGTGACCTCACCAGAAATTCCATATACCTATGATTGGACTGTGTGTGTCTGTGTGTGTGTGTGTTCTAGTAGCAGTACTGTTAGTGTCAAGAACACTGCCTGGCACACAGTAGGCACTCAATAAGTGTCTGTTGAATGAATACGTGAATATGGGTGTACATTTAAGTGCTAGGATCTCAATGTTCAGAGGTCAAGGAGGTAGGGTCTAGCTCATCTAGGATCTGAGGTTTAAGGATACATTTGAGAATGATTTGAAAGTGTGTTTCACCTGTAATCCTAGCACTCTGGGAGGCCAAGGCAGGAAGATAGCTTGAGCTCAGGAGTTTGAGATCAGCCTGACAAAAGCAAGACCCCATCTCTATTAAAAATAGAAAAAATTAGCCGGGCATAGTGGCACATGCCTGTAGTCCCAACTACTCGGGAGGCTGAGGCAGGAGGATCGCTTGAGCCCAGGAATTTGAGGTTGCTGTGAGCTAGGCAATAGAATGAGACTCTGTCTCAAAAAAAAAAGTTTGTTTTCAAAAACATGGTTAAGATTTTAATTTGAAATATACTGTAGGGAATGAGCATTTCCTAGGACAGAATTACTTGCAGGTGTGGCCAAATTTACTGACTATAAAAACCACACAAAAATAATGTGAACATTTTCACCTTTGCTTCTGTTATTTGTCTACTTGGAATACTTTCATATCCACCATCCATCCATCACCAGCGTAAGCATAGTAGCTAAGGGCACAGTCTGTCCCAACACAACGAAGTGATAAATGTTCAAGGTGATAGGTAAGTTAATTACCCCGATTTGATCATTACACACTATATACACGTATCAAAATATCACACTATACCCCATAAATGTGTGCAATTATTATGTGTCAATTAAAAATAATAAGGGCCAAAAAAACCCCAGAAACCCACAGCCTGGAGCCAGATACCTGAGTCTGAATCCTGTCTCTGCCACTTCCTGTGTGACTGTGGGCAATTAACTTGACCACTGGGGCTTCTAGACTGTTTGTCAGTAACCACTTCATTAAGAGTATTAAGAAAATTTCATGTATTACTATTTAAGTGGGGTGCTGAGAACAGCACCAGACCGTTATAAGCCTCATGTAAGTATTTACTATTATGATTATTCATCTAACCATTCATCTATTGTTTTATCCTACAAACATTTATCAAGTATCTACTATGTGCCAGGTTCTGTGCATCATGCTGAAGATAGAAAAATAAAAGAGCTATGGTTCCTATCCTCAAGGAACTCATATCCCATGAAGACAGGTAAGCAGCCAGCCAACGGCCATACAGTGTGTAGACCCAGGATGTTGGGCGATTAGTTACGTAGTCTAACCTAGACTTAAAGGGCCAGTCCAGGGGAGATGATGTCAGAGCTGAGAGGCTTGAAGGTTGTCTAGGAGTTAGCCAGGTAAATAGGAGAAGTGCATTTCAGGTGAACAAAAATTACCAAGGAACAAGAGAAATGGTAGATTCAGGGGTGTGAAGCAAGGCGTTTTCTATGGTTGGAGGGTTGGATGGCAGTAGTATGAGACAAAATTGAGAAATAGTTTTCAATTAGCAATAATCGTGCCTCAGCTAAACCTCATTGGCTATGATACTGCCGCTGCGCAAAGTTTAAAATTGAAAAATAGACAAAGGGAAAAGTGTCCAGAGGAAAAGTGCCTGTCATACTAGAGTTCAGAAGGTTTTAAACAGGGAGTGCTGAGGTCAGACTGGCATATCTGACAGGGTCCAGGATAGTGGCAAAATAGATGGAGAAAGATGATTCAAGATATATTTAGGACATAAGAGTCATGGTATTACGGTAAGAGTCAGATATTGGGGGTGAGATAGGAGACACAAGAAGATTTGGAGTAGAGATGACCATTCATTCCATAAATGTTTACTGAACACCTACTATGTCCCAGTCACTGTTCTAGACCTCAGGAAAACACAGTGAACAAAGGCACAAATCCTGTCCTTGTGGAACTTACTTCTAATGGGAGCAGACAGACAAAAAGTAAATCAGTAAAATATAAAGCATGTTTGATGATGACAAGTACTAAGGAGAAAAGTGGAGCAGGGAAGGGAAGAGAAAAACAAAACAGAGAAAAAGATAAAAGCTGAGGCTGGTTGCAATATTTTAAAGGTGGCCTTGGAAGACCCCCTTGAGAAGGTGACAGTAGGAGGAACTGAAGATGATGAGGGTTAGATTAATGCAGACACCCAGTGGAAGCGCACTCCAGGCAGAGCAGGAGTGTGCTTGGTGTGTTCATGAACAGCTAGAAGGTTGGTGTAGCTGGAGTGGAGGGATGAAAGGAGAGAGGTAAGGAATGAGGTAGGAAGATAATGGGGCCGGATTGTGTATAGCCTCCTAAGGCTTATGGGCCATTGTAAGGGGGTGTGGTAAAATGTCAGGATTTGCAGCTGGTAAGGTAGGTTAGGCCAGATGGTTAAGAGCTTTGAAAGGAGAATGGTCCTTATTCTTACAGGTGACAGGATTTTGAGCAGAAAAATGGCATAATCAAGGGTGTGTTTTACAAAGAAAACTCAAGCACAACACAGAGAATAGATTAAAGAAGAAAGAACTTGGAAGCAGAGAGACTGGTTATGAGAAAATTGCAATGGTTCAGGTAAGAGATGACAAGGTCCATAGGGCAGTGGCTGCTCCAGAGATGGTGAATGTGGTAGATAGTGCAGATGATCTCATTCCACTCTCCATTCAGTGTCCCTTCCTGTACTAAGAGGCCAGAAAGCTAGAGGCTACTCTTTCAGACTCCCTTGCAGCTAAAGTTCCAAATATAAGGTAAGTTCCGACAAGCAGACCCATTTTGCAAGATTTGGAAGGTCACAGTGAGGGAGAGGCCAGGTTTCTGGCCATTTTGTCTGTGTCTTCCAACAAGTACAGTTATAAGCATATAGAACGTTCCTGCAGCAACATCCCAGTGTGTTGCTCTAGCTTTGTAGGTGTGGAGAGACAAGGCACAGGGCACCCATCTTTTGCTGTTGTGGATCTATTATATCAGACATAGCATGGCTCTGTCTGATGCAGATGAGGCAGTGGTGGCTTTCTGATCCTTAGATTTTGTAATGAAAGTGGCTGAGCACAATAGCTCCAGTGGTGGTTTTCCAATTCCCCACCTTTCTGATTGGAGCAGATGCAGCCGCTCCCCCGGCAGGCCAATTCTGTGGTGTTACTATGGACGTCATACCCGAGGGTCTAGCCGAGAGCCTGCTCTTCGAACAATTGAGCAAGCACCTATTTGCATTTGTAAGTAAATCTCTTTCTGCTTAAAACAGCTGCAGTGGTTTCTATTTACTCTAATTGAACTCTGCCTGATATGTTGAATAAAGAGAACTGAGAGAATTTGATGACCAGTTGAATGTGATGAGGAAGGGGCTGGGTGGCAGTGAGTAAAAGGGAGAAGGCAACTATTTCTAAGGTTTCGAGCTTCATATGGCCATCAATCAAAGCAGGGGTGCGAGGAGAGGGTGGCAATTTCTGGGTAGGAGAGTGGGGCATCTTATGAATTGGCCAGAACAGGTTCTCTACAGCACCCAGCTTTGGAGCAGGCAGCTGAAACCAGGTCACTGCTGACTAGGAGGGTGCAGGAGGTTCAATTCCAGACTCTCAGCGGCACTTTGACCGCAATGCAGCTTTGACCCGCACCATCAAGCCCAATTCTTGAATAGAGAGTCAGGAAACAGCAATGGGCAGTTACTGCAATTAACACACTTACCTATCTGTCCCAAAGCGCATTTTAGCCCTTGTGTCTTACTGTTCAGAAAGCTACCTTCTTGGTAGTATTTCCTTTCTTAATTTTGGTAAAACAGACCATTTTTTTCTTTTTAGAGTGGTAAGAACCAATATCATCTACTGGCATCTTTCTTTCAAGGCGTCGTTGACACAGTATTACTCAAATAAAATCACATTCTAACCTCACCTGGTTACTTTGGCAATGACAGCTGTCCATGTGCCACTGACTCCTATGACCCCTCCACCCAAAAATATTAAGTGTATCCTTTTGGTTCTTTACAACCAACCTGGACAAGTAGGTTTTCTTTTTTCTTTATGCTCCCTTCTTTTAAGCAGCTGACTCAATTTAGCACTTTCTGTTTTTACAATAAAATTCAGGGATTTACACAATTGTCATTAAGTATGTCCCAAGTGAATTCATTTCTTAATGGACATGAGGGTGGGAAGCAGGAGGTAGAAGGGGCGAAGGAGCATTTGCAACCGTTGTGCGTACCAGCGCCCACATTTTACAACCAAAACGACCTTTGGCGAGATTTCAAGACTCATTCGAACATGCCTTTATTGGAGCAGCCGTGGCCTTTGGTTATACTTAATTAAATGCAGATATTTCTGTTCAACTTTGTGGTGCAGACACAGTCTTGTTGAGCTGCGTCTGCTCAGCTCCGGTGGAAGTCCCTGGGGAGGCACTCAAGGAATGCTTGATGAATGAGTGAAGAAGTTTCTGAACTGGGGGTCAAGGGACATATATTTTAGTACTGGCTCTGCTTTAGTTTCCTCAGCTATGAAATGAGTTTCCAGAAAATAAGTTCTATTATTCCTAGGAAGGGCCTCTTATCTGTAAATGTTTTTTGATCCCTATAGGAAAAGACAAAAAAACTCCTTTCCTAAAATTTTTGAAGTATGGCTGTTTAATGAATTCAGTTTGGTTGTGCCTACAGCAGGGGGACGGGTTGAATGGCTCCTGGAGGTTCTGTATGGACTCTGTCTATGGTAGCAGGGTCCTATGAACTGCCCCCTGCCGTGAGCTCTGTGTCAGAATCACTGGGTGTGGAGCCCTCATCCAGAAATGATTTTGGTGAGTGGGTTGTTTCTATTTTCCTCCAGTTTACCATCAGGATATTTCCCCTTTCCATGGGGATTTTCTGAAAAGGTCACACAGCCACTTCAGAAAACTGTCCTCTTGTTGAATGACAATGATAGTCGCTTTTTCTGGCTGGCAACCGGAAGCAACTGTTGCTCAAACTAGGAAGAAAAAGGGTGCTTGGCCACTTGGCTGGCCGCGGCCAGAGGGAAAGTCCAGGCCCCTCTGATGACATCAGGACTGCAGCAAAGTGTCTTCCATGGGAGTGACAATTCGGCAAAGCTCCACTGAGGCCTTGCTGGAGCTGCACGGGGGAAGGGCACAGCTTCTATGAGCAGGTCTGGGCTCACAGGGAAGGAGTTCCACAATGCTTCAGAGCATCCTGTCAGCAACGCCTTTTCAGTCCACTTCCAAAACGCGTACACAAGACAATCCAGTGACCTTTTGGATTAATGATAATCCTATTATAAGCACAGTAAATAGCTCTGCATAGAGCTATGAGTATAAACCAACCTAGTCATCCATCACTCAAATACTTTCTGAGTCCTTGCCCTGTGCTAGATCCTGTGCTAAGGGTTAGGCTTGGGATGGTGAATGAAATCACAGTCCATAGACTGACTGTCCGGTCAGGTAAGCATAAGCGTGCACAACTAATTATTATAATAGCATAAGGGCCCTACTTTGCCTGGGAGTACAGAAGAAGGAATGATTTGCTCAGGTCCCTTAAGCGCTGCCAATTCATCTGTGCAGAGTGCTGGCAAAGCCAGTCTGCGTGTCACTCTGCCTTCCCAGATTACAGCCTGCATGTTTACATGGCACCTGGCTCATCTGACCATGGCACTCAGTGTCTCCCATTCCCTAACCAACACGGACTCAGCTCCTTACTAAGGCATACAATTTGGTTCCCACTTTCCTTTCAATTTCTGTCTCTTGCCACTTCAGAGAACGATCCATCATGTGCAGTGCTTTCTTCCTGTCTTACTGCCTTCGGTCCCATGTGGTGGATGCTGTGAGGGCCTCTCTCGCATCTGGCTGCATTAACCTGCACACACTCAAAGCTGCAACAAATCTCTACAGCTCCCTTTCTGTGGCTTTTCTTTGGCTGTAGGAACACTTTAGGAAGGGCAAGCTGGATGTAGCCCTGGAGGCAACTCCCCCACTCAACCTCTTTGCCCTCTGTTGGGATGACTCCAAGACTTGTTCTATACTGACTCGCGGAGCTGCCTGGCAGGGTTGAGTGACCATCACCCACAGTGGCGACTGTCTTGTTAAGACGCCAAACAGCCTCTTCTTCCTCCCCACCCTCAGCCCTCAACAGCTTGTCACCCATGGCTGAGCTCCTCCTTCTTGAAAGCTCTGCAGACAGTCACCCACTCTGTGATGTCATCTTCTGTCCCCCACGTTCCACCATCTGCGGTGTGAGGGTCTCCTTCCTCTGAGATCCTTGGACCTTAACACAGACCTGTCTTAGGATGTGAATCACACAACATTGTAATTATGTGTAGGCATATTTGACTTTGCCCGCTAGGAACTATGACTTACTCATCTTTGTAAACCAAGGCCCTAGCAGAGTACATTGTACTGAGTAGATGACCAGTAAATATTTGATGAATGAATTAATGACCCCTCTGCTGTGATTTCCTGGCTATAATCCTTAGGTACACAGTGTGATGTTGGAAGCTATGTTCCCAATCCAGCAGCTCTGGGCCAAGGGGGATTCTTTTTGTGCCTGGAGAAGAGGTTAAGAAACCTCTCCCTGCCCCTCCCACTGGGCTGACTCTGACTGTGATCTTATTGCAAAGAAGGGGCTCCCGTTGAATATGGGGGCAAGTCTCTAAGCAGACTTGCCCAGGCCTTCAGGAATCCAAGGAGTAAATTCCAAGGGTGTGAAAGAGAGTGAGGCCTGAGGGCTAGTGCAAATCCAGCTAAATGGCCCCATGAAAACTGCTGCCCATGAGCCTAAGGCATCTCAAGGGTGCCATCAGTCCTCCTATCTTTGTAGTTTTTGTCACAGGGTGAAAGCAAAAAACAGCTCTGGGTAGTAAATTTAGAGCTAAATAAATAGCCCAAAAGAAGATGCAATCCTGTAGAGGAATCCCAAACTGCTGGGTGAGCAGGCAGCTGGTCTTTTGGGAAGGCTGGTTTCAGTTGACTTTCTGTGCTTTGCCTGTGGTGTTATTTTAAAATTTTGCTTCCAAAGAGGAACTGATCCCATCTGAAGAACCAAGATTAGCAGGAATGGAAGATGCAGGCAGATCCCATGCAATGTTAGACTTCAAACAAACAAACAGAAACATAAATTCCAAGGCCAGGAGAAGGCAAGTTGGGCTTCCCTGCTGGGTGGAAATGGAAATGAACTACACAGGCTAGAGTGGAAGAAATGGGGAGTTGGCGGAGGAAAATGAACCTCAGTTCAGCCACGCTGTCAGCGGAAATGAGAACAGAACCAAGAAGGGTTTGAACAGGAGGAGAACGGGAAGGAGGGAAGAGGCATTAGCGTTGGTTACCCGCTGCCCTATGCTGGGCAGCTGGCACTTGTTTATTTCTCATATCAGCCCTTTGAGCTGTTGTAGCTGTTGTACAGATGGGAAACCAGGAGCTCAGAGAGGTTAAATGGCTTGCTCAAGGTCTCCCAGCTAGTAAGGAATGGAATCTAGGTCTAAATGACAAGAAGAGTTTGAAAATAAGTTGTACACAGTTCAAAACACAAGATGACCATCACTGTTTGATTTAGGTCGTGTGCTCAAAATAGTCTGGTATCTTCATAACTCAGAAGTCTGTGCACAGTCCCCAGGCACGCTGGTGCGCACCGGTTGTCCCAGCTACTCTGGAGGCTGAGGCAGGAGGATCTCTTGAGCCTAGGAATTTGAGGCCAGCCTGGGCAGCAGAGTGAGACCCTCATCTCTAAAAAATAAAATAAAATAAAATAAAAAATGATTTTAAAAATAAATAAATTATACTCTGTGCACAGGTGCTATTTTCCTCCTCCGTGCATTTGTGAGTAGATTCGCTGTCCTTGGGTGCATTGTGCCGTAGGCAGCACAACTGTGGGAGAAAGAAGGAAGAAAGGATCTTTTAGAGGATCAAGTTTACAGAGGCCTCACTTTTGGAAAATCTCCAAATTTGGGTTTACCAGTGTTCTTGACCTAAAAGGGAAGAAAGGAAGGAAGACGGGAGGGAGGAAGGGAGCCTGCAAGCATGGGATTTAAATGTTTGCACTTCCTAATCTTGGTGAGGACCCGAGAGAGACACCAAAATACCATGAGATTGGCAAGTACTGCCCTACTTTCAGTTCAGCCCAAAGCAGGAAGGCTTAGGTATGTCACGAGAAAGCCTCTTGTTACCGCCCTAAGACCAGAACAAAAAAATTGGGAGGAGACTCCCATCTTGAAAGCTGTGATTTCCAAAGAAGCCTGGCTAGTCTCATGACTGCTACGTCTCAAGTGTCACAGTTGTGTAACCCACTGACATTTAAAATGATCCTTGAATCCATCGCATGGGATTAGGAAGATAATGTACGTTCATTTTAGTTAAAGTGTAGAGGAGGGATAACTCTCATTTGGACAGCAATACTGCACACACGGGTTCTAGTTCTGGCTCCCTCATTAGTTTTCCCTTCACTAATTTGAATTTACTGTGGTAACTTTACCCTCTGTACTCTCCTCTGTTTCATGAAGAAGCTGTGCGAGATGACACTGAAGAGGACTCTCAGCTCCAGATAGCCAAGGGACTCTGCAGAGGCTGTCAAAGAGGTAGGCAGTTGAATGCAACCGCAAGCAGTTTGGCTAAAAGACGATGAGTGAGAAAGCCATCCAAGAACGGTTTTTATTGCTATGCATTTCAAGCTCCCTCATTTGGGTTCTATTAAATGAAGGAGAAAGAAGAAGAAGAAAAAAACTGTCAAGAGGTAAAGAGAAATAAGGAAAACAGCACATAAAATTTCTTAAAAAACAGCAAGTATCTTTTTAACAAGTTAAATAACAATGCTAGGCATCTTTAGTGCTCTGAAAGAGTTCCTTTGGATGACAGTGGCATCCTGCAGAAAGCACTCAGGCAGGTTTGGAATCCACAAGGCCTCCATTTGAATCATGGCTTTATCACTATGGCAAAAACAACCCCAAGTAAATCTCTTCATCAATTTGAGCCCCAGTTTCCTCATGTAGAAAAGGAGAATAATGAGAACAACAGTAGAAATAACTACCATTCTGGGCTGCTTTATGTGCTAGGAACTGAGCCGGGCTCTGTGTTGTCTCTACAGCTACCCACAGCTGTATGAATTACATATTACTATCCCCATTTTACAGATAAGGACGTTGAGGCTCACCAAGTCGAAGGAACAGTTAGAAAGTTCGAACCCAATTTGGTAAAACTCTGAAGCTTATTCTCTTATCTACCCTCCCATACTTCCCAAAAGGATAATAGTATAGATCAAGTAAGATAATATTTTAAAACATACTTTGTGAATGGCAATGTATAAATGTTCTGTACAATATCATTTTTTTCTTTCTTTCTTTTTCTTTCTTTCTTTCTTTCTTCTTTCTCACTCTGTCTCTAAAAGGCTAGAGTGCAGTGGTGCAGATTTTAGCTTGCTGCAGCCCCAAACTCCTGGGCTCAAGTGATCCTTCTGCTTCCGCCTCCTGAGTGGCTGGAACTACAGGTGTGCACCACCATGCCCGGCTAATTATTTAAATTTTTTGTGGAGACAGTGTCTCACTATGTTGTCCAGACTGGTCTCAAACTCCTGGCCTTTAGCGATCCTCCTGCCTTGGCCTCCTAAAGCACTGGGATTACAGGCATGAGCCACTAGACTTGGCCCAATATTCGTTAGTAATAAAACAATAATGGTAATAATGCAGTAATAACAACAAAAGTAATGGTGAATTTTTAAATGCTCATAATGAAAGTACCCAAGCAGGATATATATATAATGTTATTTGAATGTCTAATCAAACAGGATGTAGATGATGATCCCAGGCTGACACTAGGAGCTTCCCTCATCAGTTTTCATTATTGAACGTCTGTGTTTCTGGGCCAGAAAAAAGTTTGCACGTGCAGAAATGTTGATATGTGAGAAAGAGTGCAAAGTATGGAACACAGTGAAACCTCTTTGAACAGTTTTATCACTGAAAGTGCCATCTGGCCAAGCCTATCAGAAAATAACCAGATTACTAGCTAACAAATTTTACCTCATCAACAAATCAAGCAGAAGACTCACTGATCTATCAGTGCAATAATTCTGGATTGTGATCAGAATAAAATAGATAGCAAACTGTCCCTTTCAGTTACCAAGGACAAAAAAAGAATCCTTTTGGGCTTATAGAACTGGCCCACGTTAACCTGCAATTGAATCTTAGTGTGGAGGGACGGGGCATAGCGCCTTTAAAAGAGGATGTGGGAAACCAGACAACTCAAGCAGGTGGCACAGTCAATCTGGGAGCCTCGGTCCCCCAAAGTATCAGTACCTGTTTGAGGAACCCTCCTCCCTCTCCACTAATGACACCAATTTCTTAAGTTCCTTTAAAAAGTCCTGGCACTTTTCAAACCTGCTAGAGACAGGCACAGGCTGTTAAATGTGAAAGGAACGTTAGAACTCATCTGGTCAAATGTCCCCATTTCACAGGTGAGAAAACAAAGGCCCAGAAAAGTAGTGTGAAGGCCAGAAAACTCATTAGCAGCAAAGGCAGAACATGAATCTCTTGCTTTCCATATAGTGATCTCTTAGCATATGATGCTGCCTCATCCCATTCTTCCTCCTTCAGTGCTCCCACATTAATTTTTTACTTTGACATGTACAGATTTGCATATCACATTTGTATGCACCAAGGTATTTGGGAGAATAATAACCACACAGTATTATTCACAGGAAGTAGATAATACTTTCTATGAGCACAATTAAGGCACTTTACACATACCAACTTATGAATCTTTACAACCCTATGAGGTTGGTACTATTATTATCCCTACTTTACAGAGACACAGAGAGACTGAGTGATTTGCCTGAGATCACACAGCTAGTCACTGGTAAAGCCAGGATTTAAACCTAGGCCCGATGGCTCTAGTGTGCATGTCCTCACCCCATACAAAGATATACAGAAATGATTAACAGTTGTCTCTGGAGAGAAGAAATGGGAGGGCTAAATGTCTAGGATGGGAAGATTTTCTTTTTCTATAAACCCTCACAGACGGTTCGCGCTTTTGCCATTTGCATATGTTACCTCTTCAATAAACAAACAAGTATCAACTATTGTGGGTATCCTTTTAAAATAATTCTAAAATGGATAGTGGCAATGGCTGCACAACACTGAGGATGTACTTAAATGTACATTTAAAAATCATTAAAATGGGCCACGTGTGGTGGCGCATGCCTGTAATCCCAGCTTCTTGGGAGGCTGAGGCCAGAGAATTTCTTGGGCCCGAAGTTTAAGACCAGCCTGGACAACACAGTGAGACCCTGTCTCAAAAAGACACTTTAAAATGGTAAATTTTTAAATGTATATTTTACTACCAGAAAAACAGTTCTAAAAGCCCTGATTGCCAATGACAGGGAATACTGGGGCAATGTTTTCCAAGACTTCAAGCAGCATATTTGGATCTAGAGTCTAAATGCTATTTATAGTGTACCTACTGTATACAACAAGGCTCTGTGCCAGGTATGGTGGGGTATATAAAACTGATGAAGCCGTAGTCTTTGCTCTCAAAGAATGAATAGGAGGCAGCTTGGAAACACAAAGTCAAGAAAGAAGCTACTTTTTGGTAAACACTGATGCCTGAGCTACCAAAAGGGCACTGGTGTATATTTATTGATTTAACACCTATTTCTATAATAAACTCTGTGCCAAGAACTATTTAAGTGCTCTTTACTAGTATAAACACATTTAATCCTCACAAAACAACCTAGAGTCTCATATTATTAAGCCCATTTTACATCAGTGAAATCCGAGCCACAGAAAGGTTACGTATAATTGCCCAGTCACACAGCAATAAGTGGCAAAGCCCAGATTCATCCCCAGGCCACCTGGTTCCAGAGTCTATGCTTGTAACTACTCTAGGACTGATTTAGATAACTTCCCTTGTTCATTGGTCAATGATTAATCCTCAGGCGGGCGGAAAAAGCACGGGTCAGGGCTAAGAATGAGATAGTTTGGAGTCCACTCCCACCCGCCCTGACAGCAAGGCTGTCTCAACCTGGCCTTGGCCGCTTAACTTGTTGGTAACACTGAGCCAGTCACTTTGCTGTGGGCTTCCATTTCCTCATCCCTAGCTGGGAAGAATAAAATCTGCCCACCCTACAGCATAAGGTCATAATGAAGATGGAAAAAGATAATGTAGGTAAAAGTGATTTTTTAAAGTTATGTTTGAACAGGTAATGTATGCACATGGATAAAGGACAAACAACATAAAATGCTGTGCTGTAAAAATGCCATCTTCCTTCCATTCCAATCCCCCAGGCTCCCAGAGGTAACGGCTGGGTGTGTGTGCCTGCGTGTGCTGTGCGTTAATCCTTTCAGAGATACTCAGCAGAGACAAGCATATGTGCATGTGCAGCTTTCCCCTTTCTCTTCCCCTTGTGCATACATGGTGACATACTATCACCCTTTTCTGCCCTGCTTTTTTCAGTTACAATTTAACTTAAAGATGTCACTTGTTTCTGTATGTGCTTTAGAATCTGCTTCACTCTTTATAAAAGGCTGTTAATATTCCATTTGTGGAATTGCCAAAATTTATTGGCCAGTATCCATCCTGATGGATATTTATATTGTTTCTGCTTGTTTGATTTTATTTATTTATTTAATTTTTGAGAGAGTCTCACTCTGTCACCTGGGCTAGAGTGCTGTGGCGTCAGCCTAGCTCAAAGCAACCTCAAACTCCTGGGCTCAAGCGATCCTCCTGCCTCAGCCTCTCACGTAGCTAGGACTGACTCCAGGTGCACACCACCACGCCTAGCTAATTTTTTCTATTTTTAGTAGAGACAGAGTCTCATTCTTGCTCAGGCTGGTCTTGAACTCCTGAGCTCAAGCGATCCTCCCGCCTCGGCCTCCCAGAGTTGCTTGTTTGCTTTTAGAAACAACACAATGAACATCCTTGGACATACTCTGTGAATGTGTTTTTAAAAGCACTTTTAAGTTATTATGATAGATACAAACCACCCTATCATTAACGTTTAGAGCATTTATTCCATTTAAGAAAGGAAACAAAAGGCATTAGTTTTTGTGACAATCACTTTTTCCCAGATCTGGAGATTTGTCTGTTCTTAAGGGCACCTTGGAAAGCCTATGAGAAGCCCAAGTTCATTGTAGATCACTTGACTCATTTAACCAAGTGGCCAACTCTTCAGAACTCTTATTTTTCCATAGATAAAATAGGAATAAGAACAATGAACCAGCCACAAAAGTACATTTTTTCCCCAATCTTTATACCACCAGCAGAACTGAAAGAGTAGGAGTTTAACGAATGTCAATTATTATTGTTATTATTAGACTCTTTTGAGACTTACTTTCCTCATTCGTAAAATGAGACACTTGAATTAGGTAGCCTATAGACTATAACAGGGAATGGCATGCTAAAATAACTATTCTCACAGCATGGAAAAGAGGAGCTCCAGATGAGAAGGGTTAGCTCCATTTTGAAGCAACAGGCCTGCTGTGCTCTCCTGGCCCCAGATCACACAGTGGCCCCTGCCTCGAAGAGCTGATGGCTAACTTTTCAGAAAAGTTGGTGAGACAGTTGTTAAACACAGCCATTATTAAAAGTAAATTATATTAAACACATTACATTTAAAATGAAGTAATAGATATTCAAAATGATCACTTCCTCATTATCTTATCACAGTTTACTATTATCTATGTTTTTAAGGTTGTTTACTTTGTTGTATTTGAATGGTGGAAATAATAGAAATGGTATGCTACTTCACATCTTTTCCCAACTCCTTCAGTGATGTCAGATTAGTAGCTTAGAAGCCAGCCAGCGTGGAAATATTTACACTATGGAAATTGGCAAACGCTACAAATCAGCCCCTCTACCTCCCCGAAGCTGGTTGTTAAATATTTACTAGCACATCACTGGCTCAAATTAGCATGTGCAATCCAGGTCTCTTGGAAGCAACCTCCTATTGCTCTCAAAAAGAAGAGTGCATAATTATTATGGAATTGCACCTAAATTAGGGGCCCATGAAGAAACAGGCTATTAGGCATGGCACTCTTATCCTCTGTTTCTTTAACCAAAATAAAATAAATTATTCTGAGCACTTGGCCCACAGCCAAGCACCTCTCCTGTTCAATTCTTCATCCCCTTTTTGCATGAGCTAATTGCAGTGAGGGGTGTGCAAGGCAACAGTTCTTTGTGTTCAGAGTGAAATAATGGCTCAGTCACCCCTGAGTGGACGAAGGCTCTGTACTCCTTAGTGCAGTGAACACAAAGCCCAACCTGATGGTATATGACTTTTTCTTTTTCTAAATAAATCAGACCTTATGAATAGAAGTTTAGCTTTCTTGTACCAGCTTTGGCTGTCAGGACAGTAGTGTATTTTCTGTTTTTCTAATTGAATTGACTTACCCATAGTTTTAGGAGCCTGTTGGTTTGCATGTTTAGTTCTGATAATATCAGAGGGAGCTGGAATTCCTGCTTTGCAAAATCCGCCGATTATATAGAATACAGTTGGCTTGGGTTTTGTTTATAGAAAAAGAAACCCACTCCTAAAATAGAGAATTGAGCCCTGAGCTTGGAAAGGGAATCTTTTCTCTCCAGGTTTCTGGGGCAAAAGTAGGCCAGTGAGCCAACCCAGCCAAGGTCTTAGCACTCTATAGGTCCAGGGCCCTGGCAGGGCGAATTTGAATTGCTCGCCAGATCACCATCAGACACAGTTATTTACGGCCTAAAGGAGAACAGGTCTAAAGACCCTAAACCCTGAAAGATGCTGGTGCTCCCCAACCATAGGTAATACAAAACAAAATTTCCAAATAACAGAAAACATATGTGGAGGGCTGTGTAGTATCTTGAATAAGTGCATGGACTCTATAGAGTCCGTCTGCTTGGGTTGGCATTCTGGCTTCCCCATCTGTCAGTCTTGTGACCTTACACAGATCGCTTAAAACCTGTGCTCATCTATAGAGCAGGGATAATGAGTACTACCTACCCTCAGATAGTTGGTGTGAAGATTAAATGCATTAATTTTTTTTAAAATGTTGTTTAACTGAGTGCCGGTTTCAGAATCAAAATATGTTAAAATTTGTAAGATGCTTACAGAAGTGCCTGGCACATAGTAAATGCCACATAAATACTTGCTATTGTAGGAATGCTGACATTCTTTCTAATGGTTTTCAGACTGAAAAACTGTGAATAGGTTCATTGTAGCTGAACTATTTCTTGTTCTTTTTCCTATTTACTTATTTCCTGGTACCCTAAGTATAGGACCTAGCTCTGGGACACCAGGCAGGTGTCTTACAGCGCAGCTCCAGAAGCCAATCATCAAATGCCTATGCAGCTCGGACCCAGCATTCAAAATGTATTCTGGTGGTTAGGAGTAAAGGCTTTAAAGTCAGACACAGAGTTCTTTTTGTTCGTTTGACTATTTCTTTTTAAATAATTGTAGACCTACAGAAAAGTATAGTAAAAATAGCACATAGAGTCCATGACTACCCACCTTCCCCTAATGTCAACATCTTATATAGCTATAGTACAAATATTAAAGCCAGGAAGTTAACATAGATACAAGTGTGTTAGCAAAACAATAACCCTTCTTTGAATTTCACCAGTTTTCCACTAATGTCCAGGATCCAACATAGACTTTTACGTTGCATTTAGTTGGTGTGTCTTCTTAGTTTCCTCCGATCCGCAACAGTTGCTCAGTCTTTGCATTTCTTTCATGACCTTGACACTATTGCCAGTACCAGCTAATTATCTCATAGAATGTCTCACAATTTGGGTTTGTCTGATGTTTACGCATGATTAGATTGAAGTTTGTCTTTCTGGCAGGAGTACCGCACAAGTGATGTTATGTCCTTGGTGCATCATTTCCGGGTCATATTCATCTTGATTGCTTGGTTAAGGTTTCTCCACTGCAAGGTTATATGTCTGTTTTCCAGAATAACCATTGCAAACACTGTTAGTAACCTCAGGAAGATTATTTTGGCATGACAGCATTTGCAATGATGCCCCATGAAAGATTTCATACATATTAGGCAACATCTCAGTGTACTTTATTATTTGAAGTACTGTAACAGAGACAGAACTACTTTAAAATACAGTTGGGGTAGCAGCTCAAATGAAAAGTTATTTTGATTACTTCTATGCAATGTTCATTTGAACAGGGTCTAGAAATTTTATCATGGAGTAGTTGGCCAACAATAATAGTGTAAACATAAAATAACATGTGTAAAGGAAAATTTATACTCTAATGAACATATGAGACAAGAAAATATAAGAACAGTGAGGCCCATGTGTTAACTATGTGCCACAAATATTCATTAAATAGTTCATGCACATACTGTTCGTGAGATTGTACATTAAGTGGTTTGTTCTCATGGCCCACATGACTGCTATCCACAAAATGATGATGAGAATTACCAAGGAATAGCAAAGACTATCTTTCTGTATATGAATTAAATGAAATCTAAAACTGGTAAATATACTTTCAAGAATAGTCTAAGGACTTTTTTTTTTTTTTCTTGAGACAGAGTCTCACTCTGTTGCCCAGGCTGTAGAGTGCCATGGCATCAACCTAGCTCACAGCAACCTCAAACTCCTGGGCTCAAGCAATCCTTTTGCCTCAGCCTCCCAAGTAGCTGGGACTACAGGCATGCGCCACCATGCCCGGCTAATTTTTTACATATATTTTTAGTTGTCCAATTAATTTCTTTCTATTTATAGTAGAGAC
>CAUYRT010089047.1:0-48481 GCA_963574885.1 Lepilemur ruficaudatus | reverse complement strand
GCTGGGACTACAGGCATGTGCCACCATGCCCGGCTAATTTTTTCTATATATTTTTAGTTGGCCAATTAATTTCTTTCTATTTTTAGTAGAGACGGGGTCTCGCTCTTGCTCAGGCTGGTTTTGAACTCCTGACCTTGAGCGATCCTCCTGCTTCGGCCTCCCAGAGTGCTAGGATTACAGGCGTGAGCCACCATGCCTGGCTGAGTCATGGATTTTAAATCTCTTTGGTATACCTGTAAATAGGAAGCGTCTTTTCGCCTGCCCCAGTCAAATAATCTCCCTCTTTGCCATTCACACGAGCTTGTGGGACATTTCCAGTGTCATACCCATTTGGCAGAGTTGCCATCTTTCACGAGAGCTTGTTGATGGGGGCAGGCAGTGGGTCAGTGGGGCAGCTGGCCTGAAACTGTGTCTGTCCCGAAGTTCCCAAGATATACGTGTATACTGGGAAAATGCATGGGTTTGTAAGGTGCGGTGTTTTCATGGAGCCACTGACTCAGTGTCCTGTGGGATTGTTCTCACCTGTTGCTTCTAACTCAAACACTACAATTCTGAGGCTCTAAGAGGAGCAGAGGTGCCATGCAGGGCAGGGCCGAGTAGACTATGCTCATAAACACAGGCAGGTGCCTAATTTGACTGCAGGGCCCGTGCTGAGATCCTGGAGCCAGGTCTATGGGAAACCTTTTTTAATTTTCTTAAATGTCAGAAAAGGTCAGTGCTGAAGGTGATCTTCAGTTGTCTGGTATGCCCCCTGAGAAGTGACGCATTTAGTGTCACAGAACTTCAGTCTTGATGGAACTGTGCGGAATCTGTCTTTTGAACTGTGCATTTTAGGTGTACTGTTTGAATTTCATCCAGCGTACACACCGTGAAACTATCACCACAAATCAAGACAGAACAATCTGTCACCCCCAAAGTTTGCTTTGTGGTACGACACCTAAAACTCGGTGTGTTTTAAAATAACTCATGTAAAAATAGTTGAGCCTTTTTTTTCTCTTCTGGGTAGATGTTATCTGCCTGTGGTAGTTTGAGACCATTTTTGAATTTACTTTTAAGGATTAACACTTGGTAGGTTTTTGTCTGTGGATGGCTGCAGTGTATGTTGGTGTGTTTGGGGGAGTTTGAAGAGGTTTATGATGTGTATGTGTGATTTTAGGAGGGGTAGCAACTCTGGGTGGTTTCCCGCTGTTCCTCAGGTTTCTGCTGTGACATTCTCTCTTCTGCCTCCTAGGCCGTTGGCATCCACTGTGAATGATAAGCTGGAGCTGCAGGAGTGTCTGGAGCACGGCAGGATAGCCAAGGTCAGCGCAAAAGTCAGTGCCTCTGCTGCGGCAGGGAGACAGACAGGGCTGTGTCCCCCCTACCCCTCCAGGGACCTGGGGGCACTGCTAAGGTGAAGAAGATGGTTAGGAGATGCTGCAGGGTCATGCAACCAGTCAGCCAGAGGATAGCCCAGGGCTGCTGGCCTTCAGCCCTTCCTCCATGGTTGAGCATTGCCTGCCATCCCTGGATGTAGACCTATTGCAGAAACCTTCAGAGCAGAGCAGTCTCCTGTGACGTGGAAGCTCCATTTCTCTCTGGAGCTAAAATCTCCTGGAGTGGGTGCGTGGTGCATTGAGTGTCAGCAGGTTCTAGCACTTGGGACTGCTGGCACCCCAGACAGTATCTATGAGCGCCAGTAATTTGGCATCCTTTAGCCTGCAATTTACTCCACCTCTGAAAGTACCAGTTCTTTGAAAGACTTAGGAAGTATAGTGGCTAGAGCTTTTGCCTCTCAAATCTTTGGCCAGCTAGATTGGACTAAGGATGGCCAGGCAACTCAGAGTAGGAAGAAAAGCAGGGTTGTGGGGTCTGCGGAGGCTCATGCCTGGCACGCTTGCTAGGCACATGACCACTGTTGGTTGAATGAATTTGTGCTCATTCCTCTTTTCTACTCTTCATCTTCTAGTTCAGCAAAGTGAGGACCATTACTACTAGGTCGAACTCCATAAAGCAGGGCAAAGACCAGCATTTCCCCGTCTTCATGAACGAGAAAGAGGACATCTTATGGTGCACTGAAATGGAAAGGTACCCAGGGCAATGTGCTGGCAGGATGGGTATGGTGTGGACTGTTCTGATCTGCCGGGCTTGTCGGAGAGTTCTCTGCCTTTCCTCACCAGACTTGTTTTTCCTAAATACCACGTGAGCAGTGGGTCTTATCAAGCATTTCCCCACATGGCCAACTCCTGGCAAGCCAGACCCCAGTGTATTTTAAGGTTCCAGAGTAAGAGAAGTCCAGGAATCAATCCATATACCTTGGCTCCCAGATTTCCTGCTGAACCCCAAGGAAACACTGGAGCCACTGGAGCCTTCTTAACTTGTGGTGCCAATTTTGTAGGTGTTTTGTAAACCAAGAGATCAGTAGGACCAGGCAGGTGGGCCTTATGGTCTCAGCACTGTGGTTTGATGCAAACTGGACTCAAGAGGCTGGATTATCTTCTCATTCTCTGGGTATAACTAGGATTTAGCCAGATAAAGAGACCACTTACGCAAACAACCAGAGCAAACAGGAAATCCTTTAACTTCTGGAGTCAGGCAAGAGTTCAACTGCTTTTTAGTTTTTCTCATCTTGTACAGGAAGATACTAGGGGTGTATATTTATTACCTGTAGACTGTGATCTCCATTGTGTGTTGAAATCTCCGTTGGGGGGAATTGTGGAGCATGTCCTAGAGATGTTTTTGAAGGATTTTTTGAGATACTCTGTTTCTGCTGAGTTGTAAATCTCTAGGCAGTGAATACCTTACCACCTTTAAATCCACAGAAACTAGCACAATGCCTGGCACATGGCTGGGTGACCTGAGTGTTGAATTGGTTGTAAAGGACAGGAGGTTCAGCAGAACTAGGCATGTGTCAGGGGGTGTTAGGTGCATCCTGTCCTTGCACTTGGGGCAGCTGCTGGTCACCTGGTCCCAGTGTGTAGTCAGATGGCTTCCAGGCGCCCTGGCCCTGGCCAGGCCAGCCCTCACCCCGCCCTCTCTGCCTTCTCTCCCCCAGGGTGTTTGGCTTCCCCGTCCACTATACCGACGTCTCCAACATGAGCCGTTTGGCCAGGCAGAGACTTCTGGGCCGGTCGTGGAGCGTGCCAGTCATCCGCCACCTCTTCGCTCCGTTGAAGGAATATTTTGCTTGTGTGTAAGGGACATGGGGGCAAACTGAGGTAGTGACACAAAGTTAAACAAACAAAAAACAAAACATAATAAAACACCAAGAACGTGAGGATGGAGAGAAGTATCAGCACCCAGAAGAGAAAAAGGAATTTAAAACAAAAACCACAGAGGCGAAAATACCGGAGGGTCATGCCTTGCGAAAAGGGTTGGACATCATCTCCTGATTTTTCAATGTTAATCTTCAGTCCTATTTAAAAACAAAACCAAGCCCCTCCCTCCCCCCTTTTTTGGTCAGACCTTTTGTTTTCTACTCTTTTCAGAGGGGTTTTCTGTTTGTTTGGGTTTTTGTTTCTTGCTGTGACTGAAACAAGAGGGTTATTGCAGCAAAAATCAGTAAAAAAAAAAAAAAATAGTAACAATACCTTGCAGAGGAAAGATGGGAGAGAGGAAAAAAGAAAATTCTATAGAAATCTATATATTGGGTATTCTTTTTTTTTTTTTTTTTACTATATATCTTTTTGTTGTCTCTAGCCTGATCAGATAGGAGCACAAGCAGGAGGCAGAAACAGAGAGACACTCAGGTGGCAGAATTCCCTCCCAGCCACCGAGCTGTCTTGCCAGCACCATTCCTGGTCATGGAGAACAGAACCCAGCTAGCAGCAGGGAGACAAGAACACCACATAATACACTTTTCTACAGTATTTCAGGTGCCTACCACACAGGAAACCTTGAAGAAAATCAGTTTCTAGAAGCCGCTGTTACCTCTTGTTTACAGTTTATATATATATGATAGATATGAGATATATATATAAAAGGTACTGTTAACTACTGTACAACCCGACTTCATAATGGTGCTTTAAAACAGCGAGATGAGTAAAAACATCAGCTTCCACGTTGCCTTATGTGCAAAGGGTTTGACCGAGGATGGAGAAAGGGAGACAGCTCAAAGATGACTCGCTGCCAAGGTGGGCTTTTCCCCTTGGTTTTTACACAAAGTGAAGGAGGAGGATTTGGGAGCAGCGTTCTCCCGTTTCTCCCTGCCAAAAAGGGGGTTAGAGGAGGCTGTCGGACCGTGGAAAGCTGAGCGTGGAATTCATCCAGACTCATGCAATAACCTTTGATTTTTTTCTAAAAGGAGACTCCCTCGGCAAGATGGCAGAGGAAGGAGTCTTCATTCCCAATTTCTCAGTTTAGCCTATTCGAGGGCTCCTTGTGGTGGGATCAGAAATTATCCAGAGTGCGGGACCGTGACAGTTCAAAACCCCACCTGGAGCAAATAAAAAAACATACAAAACGTACTGGTGCTTTCCTGTCTAAGTCGCCTTTTGTGTGTTCTTTTATGAGGCCCCCACCATCCACCCCTCTGTGCACAAGGCGGCTCCCGGCCCCTGGAATGTGATGTTTTTGGTCATCTCCAAAGGCTGCAGTTTTATACTGGGAGGCTGATGACACCGTTTATTATAGTTATTCTTATGGTTCTGGTTATAATTATGTTTGTTTTAAGATTTTCTTTAAGAAGACAAAAACCCAACACCCTTCCCTTTAGGTTTCAAACCAAGGTGCGGGGAGCAGGGTGCTTCTAGGTTAGGTGGCTCTGGTGCCCTGGCTCCCCACCCCTCGGGCCAGGTGGGCCACTGGGCGTGGTGGCAGCGGGGCGGCCGTGGAGTCCCCGAGGCCTGCCTTCCGGGCTCATCGCTCTTCTCTTCTACTTCCCCTCCTCTCGAGTCAGGTGTGTCAGGGCTGGAGGGAGGACCGGGCAGTCTCTCTCCTTGTGTGTGTGATTGGAGTGGTGTGTATTTCTTTTCTAGTCCTCGGTCTCATGATAGCTGTGCTCTTCCCTTGAGTCAGCAGCAACCGGAGCTGCAAGTGCTCAGCACTTTGTCCCACTTCCTGCCGAGGCGGGCAGCCTGGCGTTGGCGGTAGGAAGGGATGGCGCTGTTGGCTCCAGCGTGAGGGCCCGACGGGCAGGTGCTTGCCTGGTTAGATGGGGTGTAGATATGTGGCATATAGAGATATATATTTTATAATGGGAGGGGGGATGGCACCTCCTGGGACTGGCAGAGCTGGGAGGTGTGCCGGCAAGCACACGGCCCCAAGTCCGCGTCCCTAGAAAGATGGGGCCTACGGTGATAGGCGCTCTATAAATACATAGATAGTGTCATGTATAAGAAATATTATGGCGTGGGGAGTGGGGGGCGCAGGCTCAGTGTGCTGAGCCTCGGTCCCCACTGCAGACGTAAGCCCCACACCAATCAATCAGTCTCACACGCATACACAGGAACGTTTCTATTCTTACTGATGCATAACGAATGCACTCTTACACACACACACGCCAGGGAGCTCCCAGCGCTCTTCTCCCAGGGTTCCGGACTTTGTGGAGTCAGCCCGTGCAGCTATTTACCTCTGTTGCCCTGATTGCAGGTAGACTGTCAATCCCAGAAGTTGCTAGGTGCTGAAGGCAGGAAAAGGAGGAGGTTTTATTTTAGCAGGTGCTCTCCTCTAGCAGGTAGTGTTCTATCTCTTTTGCCCCTGGTGATGTCAAAAGATTCTTCTGTTAGCAACCTGTGATACTGACCTGCAACTCTAGGCACCAGTAAAGTCAGCCCTCAACTCCCCCTACCTATTCTCCCCAAACTAAAATGAAATTGACATCCAGGTCTGTCTTGACCCGGGGGCTTCCATTGGGGGAAAAAAATGGGACCGTGAACCTCATCTTTTGAATAAAGCAAATTAATAATTAGTGACAAAACCAAACTGAGGCTTTGGCCCCCTGCTCATTGCTCAGGAGTAAGCTCACACAGCTGGTGGTTGTCTCCTTTTGGGGGTGCTTAGTCCTGGCCCCCAATCTACTTGTTTCCTTAATAGATTGGTATTTAATTAAGATCACACCCAGTTCCTTCCTGCCACCTCTAACATATGGCAGGTGGTGACTGGGTCCCCGCGGGGCTGGAGCAGCTAGGAGTTGGGGAGCCTGGTGCCCCTCCGGAGTCCCTGTGCTGACTGCAGGTGCTTGCCCCGCTTGCCTGTCCCCTTCTCGCTCCAGCGGTGCCACTCTAGGAGGGCTGCGGGGAGGAGGGCTGCCTCAGGCAGTCCAAGGTGCTCCCTCCCCCAAATGGCCAAAGCCAAGGTCTTCCCAGCTCCCAGTGTCAGGACAGAACCCTCATGGGCCTTCCTCTTCCAACACTTCTGGCTCTCCCAAGCTACTGCTTGTGTGAAGGAGCTGGCCTTTCCCAGTGGCCTGAGCTCTACCTTAGCTGGGCCTGGTGCTCCACCCAAGCGATTGGCGTGGGCCGGCCGGCTTGCTTGCTCAGAGGGCATGCTGGGTACAGGAGCCCTTGCGGCTGACTGCTCCACAGTGCTTGCTCTTCCCGGTCCTGAGTAGGCCCCAGAATGGACCAGATGCCCCAGGGGTCACGGCCCCCTTCTGTAGGGACAAGAGTTAACAATCACCAGCTTTTCTTCCAGCCCAGTCTGTGGGCTTGGTCTCCCAGTAGAACTTGGTAGAAGTGTCGGGGGCCTTGGGAATGTGCCAACTTGGTCAAGCTAGGACATGCTTAATCCACCTCCAGCCCTGGGGAGGCACTGAGACAGGTGTTGGGCACCTTCCAAAGGAGAACTGTGCTTTAACAGGCTGAGGTAGCATCACACAAGGATTCAGGTGGGGGTCATTATGCTTGCTCTAGATGAAGCTGATGTTGGAGGCAGTGGAATGGGGGAAACCAAGAGGGCCTGGGGAAAATTGCTAAGTGTGCTTCCTGTGAAATTTTCTTTCCAAAGAGCAGGCCCATTTTCCTTCTGGAAATAAGGGTTCTAGAGACTGCAGATGACAACCTCCTCCCCGCAGGTGCCAGGTGGAGCATGGTGCCAAAGAGATCCGTGGCTCCTGACTGGGGGAGGTAGTGGGTGCTAGTGCCGGAGCACAGAGCCCTTGGCCTCCTGCCTGAGCAGGAAGCTAGTTTCCAGCAGGCAGCTGGTGCTAAGCCCTGCCCCGTGGGGCCGACTGGCCTGGGCACAGGCAGGCGGGGGGAACGCTAGAGAGGTCTCATGGTCTGCAGATGATGATGTGAGTCTGTTGCTGTCCATTTCTCTCTAGAACCCAGAGCCTTCTTGTTATTGAACATCCTGTTAGAAAACAGACTTCCTAAAAGAGCTTCCAGGCCTCATAGCTGTTGGAATGGGCCTGGTTGGCTGTGGAGGTGCCCGGGTATGGATTGGGATGGGCACTCCCAGCAGGAAGGAAGGCTGACATCAAAGGGGCCTCGGGGCTCAGGTCCCCTCACTGCCCGCATAGGCCACAGCAACTCTAGGGAAGCCTACATGGGAATGACCTGCCTTCTCTAGCTCAGGCAAACCGTAACAGGAGCTAGAGAAGGGGTATTTCAGCTGAGCCGTCTGGAAGGTGTTCTTACAGGAAAACTGCAATCATTAGTTTTCATATTTTTGATTATATAAGTATATAGAGAGTAGATTTTGGAGGCAGTTTTGAATTCTTGTTGCTGCTCTGCTTGGTGCAGAGTTGCTGTGGCGCCAAGTGTCTTTCAGAGCTGTCATTTTCAGGAGCCCTGTAGGAGCGCCCTCGCGCTGTGGGTTAGAGCCGGAGGGCATGCCTGGCACCGTGCGCTGCAGAGGGCTTGTTTTCTTCGGTCGGAGTGTGGCAGAGCGGAGATTCTGGTGAGAGCTGAATTTCTAGCAGGCCCGCGTTTTGATCCCTGGAGGTGAGTGATCTGAGTTAGTCATGGGGCATTCTCCAGTCTGCTTGTTTGCAGCGCGGGTGACTAGAGAGAGACACTGGAGTGTCCTTCAGGAGTTTTGCCTATTTGTCAAGAGCAGCTAACGCCTCCCGGTCTCCGCCACAGGATGGGAAAGGTGTTGGGGAGGGAGGCCTGGATAGAGCTCAAACGGCCCTTCCTGCCGTTCCCTGTGCCCAGGCCTCGCGCTGGGGTGAGGAGGGCCTGGGAGGAAGGAGAGTGGACTCAGGGCTGGACTCCACTGCTCTAGCCTGAGCTCCAGAAGCTTCACGTTTTGGTAAAGGAAGGCCAGAGCTTTGGGGGGGCAAGGACCTTGTATCTGTGTATTTCAGAAACCCAGCTAAGGTGGGCCTTTGGTTGGTGACCTGTCTCTGACCCTAGGCAGTGCAGTTTTAGGGGAGGGAGAAGCAAGGCAGGGAGGACAGCGACAGAAGACCCTTTTGCTAGTGGTGTTGCTCACTTCCCTGACCAGGCCCCTGGACTCCCGCAACTCCGGTAACTGGAAAACTGCCCGGATCCGCCCCACTGGAGGGCAGGGAGGGCGGCTCCCCTAACCCCAGCCTAGCAACCTCCAGCCCTGTGCCTGAGGCCATGAGCAGCGGTCTAAAGCATCACCCTGGTCCCATTTCACTTCACAGACCAATTCGGTTGCACAGCCCTAGAATTCAACAGACAACAAAAATGCTGAAATTCCTTAGAATACGCAGAGGGAGGAGGTGACTCAACAAGGTGCTAAAACATTTTATTAAAAATATATATTGTTAAATTAAGTCTGCTGTCTGGACAATGACTGTTTGTTTTGTTTTCTTGTAGTGGAGTTTAAAAGAGACTATTATTTTACTCTGATATATTATTATTAAAAAGGCATTTTAACTTTGTACTTGAAAACTAAATGAGCGATTTCATGTGTTTTAGCTGAGGCATTGAAGTAGCGGGTGCTTACTTACTTGTGGGAAATCATGTATTCATACTGAAGAATAAACTCCGTAGCTGATTTGGTAATAACTTTTACTGTTACAGACGATTTCGCTTTGACCCCAGTGGCAGAGCACTTTTACTCCACATTCCACGCAGCTAAATGCAGGACTTTCCAGATTCTTCCTTCCCCAGCCCCCTTTTCCTTTCTCTTAAGTTCCTCTTTTTTCCTTTTTTGTTTTGTTTTTTCCTGGTTCCAGCATCCTTTCACCACTGTATTTTTTTTTTTTTTTTTAGGGTTGCTTCTCTATTTATTGACAATAATAATGTACATTTCACAGTCTGGTTCTGGGACATCCAGGGAGGGGCACCGGGGAAGGGGTCCTGAGCGGCCCGCGCCCTGCCTGCCTGGTGTCCTGTTGTATCTCTGTGTAAGTGATGCTCGTGACATAGCTGTTTATGAAATAATTAAAGAGGTCAATGCGTACAACAGATGTAGAAAGTCTGTCAGTTCCGCCTTCATCACATTTTTTTTTTTTGTGCCCAGAAGAATATAATAAAGCTCCTTTCTAATGTACTTGTGCTGGAGAACACTTGAATAAATGGACTGTTTTTGTGCAAAAAGAAAAACGGAAAAAGCACCGTAATAATGTCCTTTTGTCTTGCGTCTCCTTTTCCCTGACCTGACCATTCCAGAGGCTGGAGCACCTGAGCGGGAGGTTCTGGCATCGGTCCCCCAAAAATATCCCCTGCGCAGGTTTTAAATCATTCAGTCAGGGCTGTGGAAGAGAGTTTGGTTGACTTGAAGCTCAAAGATAAGTTATAGTGAAACAAGGTTGTTGGGAAAACAAATTCTGGCCTGAGCTGAGCAATGGCGGCTTTGAGACCAGAGCAGGGAGAGGAGAGCGCCTCACCCGGGTCTCGCCCAGACGTGGCTGGAGTTTGGACCGTGGGCACTGTTCCCCTCTAAACGGGGTTTTGCCAACAAACAAGAGTGTCCAGAGGACACAGGTCCAGGTGGTAGACAGTCTGGACTGTCGAGGGACCCTGGAATGAACCGAGGCGTAGGAGAAGTGAGAATTGGCAGGACGAGGCGAGCCGCAGGGCTGGGATTATTCCGGGCGTCCCATGTGGCCAGTGAAAGTGGCAGTGAGGAAGCCGGTTTCAGCTCAGCCGAAGGGAGATCCTGGGCCAACCCCACAAGCGTCACCTTGAGTGCAGTGAAGCCCTGGCCAGTTACAGGCGCTGCACAGCCTTGTGGGTACCACCGGCCTTCCGTCAGCCCCTGCGTCTGGGTTCCTTTTTCTGTCCAGCCCTCCTCAGAACCGTCTTGCAAGTGGACAGTGCCTTGTGGTCTGCACAGCCCCTTCATACACGGTGTGCCCTTTGTCCTCATTACTCTTTGCTGAACAGTTCCCTGTCCCCACCCATCCAAGTTGACAATCTGAATCAACGTAAGAACTGGCACCACATCTCAACTCTTAGACTTCAGGCATTCTGTGCTGCGTTTTTATCTCCCAGGCGTCAAGTAGGTTTAGCCCCTGGTGTCTTCTCTTAAGAATGAGCAGCTCAGGTTTCCCTTCTTACATCAGACTTTGGGGAGGCTCAGGGCTTACACCACTTCACCAGCAGTACTAAAAGAAATTATAAGGGATGTTTGAGAAAAGGGAAAACCCTACCAACAGGCTTTTTTCATGGGCACTTTTTCTTTTTTTTCACAAAGTTGTAAATGTACATTTAACTTTTATCCTACTTTTTCCTCAATATTTTTCAGAGTGGATGTAGTTCGTTTTTAAAAATGGCTGTGTGGCATTTTCTTGTTGGATATTTGTTTATATATATATATATTTTAGCTATAAATAGTTCATCAATAAACATCTTCATGTTTTGCCTTTCCCCCTATATTTTGTATTTTTTCTTTAAAATAGAGTCCCAGAAACGAAAGTTAACTGGGCCAAAGTAGATGAACATTTAGGTTGGCTCCTAACACATTTGCCTGGTCTCTTGTGAGTGGCCAGCAGATGCAGTGGCTTCACCTCTGGGTCACTAGTTCAGGAAGAAACAAGCCTGGTCCTCAGTTTGACCAATTCAGAAACGTGTTCATCCCAGTGAAAAAGTAAAGACTCAAGGCTTTTTTTTTTTTTTTTTTTTGTGAAGGTAGAAATTACCTAGCAAAAAGCAAGAGGTGGAAGCAACACTATCTGGTCACTGAATTTTGAACATTTTAAAAATTACCTGAGGTATCCAGGTAAGCTAACTCAGAATCTTCAAGACTAGCTCCAAGGCTAAGGAAGCCTGGAGGTGGGGGGGGCCCTGCCTGAGTACCCCAGGGTCATCCAGGTCCAGAACTTGTGGGAGGGAGGGAGCTGCTGGGGCCATTTGGTTAAAAGCCATCCTGTGAGGTTCCTGGGGTTAAACAAGGTGTCATTTGATGGCAGCTGGGCAGGGGGGATGGGCAGGGGCAGGGCTGGGCGGAGGAGTCCCAGCTCCCCTGTGGGCCTGGGGTGTGAAGAAGACACTGCACACAGCCAGGAGCTGAATGGGGAGGGAGGCAGGCAGGAGGCTGCCTGGGAGCCTGCCGGTGGTAGGGCCAAGTCCTTACATAGCAGGGCAGAGGTGCCAGGCGTGGGCGGTGCACAAGGAGCTGCTCTGTTGCAGGTGGGGGCACAAAAAAGTCGCATGCAAGGAGGATGGGGGACCCCTGGGACTGTCCGTTAGCATCGCTCCCAAAGCTCCCTTTCCCACAGTAAAAAGATGCAGCCCCGTTGAGGGGGGAGGACAATGTTGATGTAACAGATGTGGGTGGAGCCCTCTGCCTGAACCAAGGGAGTGTGCTTGAGTTGAGAGAGGGACCCCAGAGCCTCTGGGGAAGCTTTGGCCCCGATGGAATCCCAAGGCCGCGCTGGAAGCCCAGCACAGAGGAAAATACCCACCTCCCGCCGCCTGGCCCTACATCAGCTTAGTCACAGTGACAGGCAACCTTTATAGAGCACCTCGGTCCTGCCTGGCCCAGCGGAGGACTTGTTATCTCCCTGTCCTTCCTCCCCACACCCCACCCCTCCCTGCTCCACTCTGCTACCTCCCTCTGCTGGCTGCTGGCGGAGAGGGGGGGCTCCCTCTGTCTGGCGTCATGGATTTCTGTTTGTCCAGGGCACACGAGTGCGCCTCTCGGCCAGTCCGTCTTACACACGCGCCCTATTTCTCTCTACTTTGCAGCAAAACTTAAAAGCACTCTCTGCTTTCCTCACTCTGGCCTCTCCTCCGTCCACCCACTACTGTCCTGTGGTCTCTCAGGAACTGGGGCTCAGGTGACCTCCCTCGGCTTCCTACCCCACGAATCTTTTCGCCTTCCTGTCCTCTGAATGGCGGAGAGCGCCAGGGCTCCTGGGTCTGCTTTCATTCCCTGACTGGTCCCCGAGGCCCAGGCTCTTACCGCCGACTGCCTGCTTGGCCTCTCCGCTGGGGTGTTCAATGGGCATCTCAAATGTGACTGGTCAAGACAGGATCTTTGCTCTCCTCCCAACTCCCCATCTTCTGCACTTAGTAACTGGTGCTCAACAGGCATCAAAACCCTGGGATGCGCCCTAGATCTCCCTCTTTCTGTCACATGCCACATCCAGGCCACCAGCTTGTTCTGACAGCACTCACCCCTAAACATGTCCCCGCTCGGCCATCTTCACATCTTCACTGCTGCAGCTTCAGCCCAAGTCCCCATCACCTGACCTCAACTGGCCTCCGTCCCCGTAGACCACACTAGGTCTCTTTGCCTCTGTTCCTGTCCTTTCCAGCCCATTCAGCACACAGAATAACCTAATTAAAATCAAGCCAGTTAAAAAACTCCATCAGTTGTGTGCTATGGCAACAAGAATGGCCCACAAAGCCCCACCCTCCTCAGCACTCAGCCACACTGCCTTCTTTCCCTGGACAACGCGAAGCTCTCTGCCACCACAGGGCCTTTGCACATGCTGTGTGCTCTCCCTGGAAAGCACTCTCATCTCCTTCCTCTGCCTGTTTCCCATCATTCAGGTCTCTGCTCAGAGAAAACCTCCTTGACTACTCAAGTAGTCCTATGTTCACTCCTTTCTACTTTATTATCTTCATAGCTGTCAACCTCTGAAGTTCTTACTTATTATTTTGCTTACTATGTATTGTCTGTCTTCCCTACTAAAACAAAAGTTCCACAAGGGCAGATACTTTCTAGTTTCTCCGATACCTCCAGAGCCCAGACCAGATCTCGTACACAATTGTTATGTGGTAATTATGATCACTGTTATTGATTTATGTATTGAGTGCTCAGCGTGCACCAGAAATTGCTCTGTATTAACTCGCTTGATCTTCACAAGCCTCTGTGCTAGGTTCTAGTTTCCCATTTTACAGATGGGATGTGTACCCTGCTCGTGGTCACAGGGTGCACAGTGGCAACTTCCAAATTTCAAAACCTGTCTGCGCACAACAGTTTACTTGCCCCACTCCACCTCTCACAGGTCTTGAGGTCCTCACTCCCTTCTCAAGGTCTGGGCGTGCGGCCCGTCACCCTGCCGCTGCCTTGGCCCCGGCTCTTTCTCCACCCATCACCCGGGGGCTGCCTCTGCAGAGTGAGGGGCACACAGGAGTTGAAGGCCACGTGATCTTGAGCAAGTCTTTTAACCAGTCCTACCCTCTGCTTAGACTGCAGAGAAAGAATTAGGCTGTCTGCCTCGGGTTGAGCTGAGGATTAGATGACATAGGGAATGAGGAAGGGCTTGGGACAGTGGTGAGGGAGCAAAGGGCCACCTGTCTTCTCTGGCAGTCTAGATGACCAAGGGGCTTAGCCCAGTGGGTCCACAGCATTGCTCTAGAGCCCAGCCTAGGGACATCCAGGAGAACAAGGCAGTAGCGCAGGAAGGCTGAGCATGGGGGGACCTCAGTAGATTTCCTATTGTATACGCTCCTATTGTGCCCCAGACACTCTTACTGGCACCAGCTCCCCAGGAGAGACCTATCCCTGCCTTGGATTTGAAGCCCCTCCCCACGATTTTCTGTTGCAGCTCTTTGTTTCTTTTGTAGCTTTTAGCACAACTGGTAATCATTTAGCTTACCTATTTATTATCTCCCTCACTAAAATGGAAATCCGTGAGGGCAGACACGGCCTCTGTCTTGTACTTGCTCTATGGTATCTGCAGAAGCTCATCACGTTTGTTGAATGGATCCCGTAACCACACCCAGCCCCACACCTGGGGGGATCTCCAGGACAGTGGCTCTAAAGGGCTTAGAAGCCTCTTTTGCTGGGCTGAGAATGGTTTAGGAAGTTGTTTTCAATGTCTGGGACCTCTGTGAGTTAGTTCCAACTCAGCTACAGCAATGCCTCGGTTATGTCCACACTGCACCAGGGCAAGGAGAAGGAAAGCAACATTTGTTGAGTGTCCACTATGGACAAGAAATCCCTGCAGCTGCCAACAGTGACTGAACTTCCCATGGGTACAGGCTTGTGCCAAGTCCCTTATGTACATTACCTCATTTAATTCTCATGCAAAGGCCTCATACTCTGGGAATTATGCCCATTTTACAGATATGAGTATTGAGGCTCATAGGGATGACATAACTTGCAGGGTAGGAGAAGAACCGAGATGCTGTCTGACATCCCACCCTCCAGGCTTCCTCAGAGCGGCATCTGCCCACTGGGAGGGTTGCCTGTGCTCTCACAGCAACCTCTACATTGAAGAGAGTGAACTACTACTGGCTTTTTAAAAAATTAATATAGCATGTCTTTCTTTTCCCCTGAGCCTAAAATTATATTCATTGTGTCAGCTTTTAAAATAACCAAAAAGGGAAAAAGTAAAAATCATTTATAATAGCACCTCCCAGAGATAATCACTGTTGGAATGTCTCTAATTTTTATTTTGCATTAGATATATATACAACTTTACTAATTTAAAATGGTATTGTTCACTAACATCCTGTTTTGTAATAATAATTGCTAACATTTACTGAGAACTCCTTGTGTGCCAATAGATATTATTTTCTTGTGAACATTTTCCTACATCTTTAAAAACATAATTTTTTTTTGAGACATAGTCTCACTATGTTGCCCCAGGCTAGAGTGCTGTGGCATCAGCCTAGCTCACAGCAACCTCAAATTCCTGGGCTCAAGCAATCCTCCTGCCTCAGCCTCCCAAGTAGCTGCGACTACAGGCATGCGCCACCATGCCCGGCTAATTTTTTCTATATGTTTTTAGTAGGCCAATTAACTTCTTTCTATTTTTAGTAGAGACGGGTCTCGCTCTTGCTCAGGCTGGTCTTGAACTACTACCTTGAGTGATCCTCCCGCCTCAGGTCCCAAAGCGCTAGGATTACAGGCGTGAGCCACCACCCAGCCCAGCCAAAACATAATTTTTACTAGCTGCAGACTACTCCACCCACAGATGGTCCGTGATGGATTTAATGCATCCTCTGGTTTTGGACATTTAGATTGTTTTCTTGTCTTTTCTTTGGAGGATGCAATTATCAACAGAGCTGAAGTGAGTGAGCACTCTAGCATATTCCTTTACAAATCGATATGCATTTACATATATTTTTGTAAAAAACAAAAAGAAAAGACCCCCAGCATAGGAGAAAGGCAGCAGAGTGCGGAAGGGGTGCGGTGGGGTGGGGCGTCTGCAGCTTGCCTGGATGCGGTTACCTGTCCTGGACGTCCCTCTAGAGCCCGGCGGGCGCTGGGGACCCTGGGGCTGGGGGCGCGGTGAGCCACCGCAAGGAACCGCAGGTGCCAGTAGTCCCGCCCCGCACGCATGCGCGAGCCGCCCTTGCCCCAACCCCAGCGACCCTGCGGGCCCACAGCCAGGGGTGGTGGCTTCCTGGCCCGCAGCCCGCTGGGGCTTCCAGGGGCGCAGGAAGGTCCCTCCCCACCTGGGCCGGCCCTGCGTACCGAGGTGGCGCCTTCATCAGCCATGCTGAGCCGAGATCGCCCAGACACAACCTCGCCTGCAAGGAGCGCCGTGTAGGGGGGTGATTCAGCTGCCGCCTGCACTTGATCATTTCTTGGCATAAATGTCTCAGGTGTAATTTCTCTTTTTATTTTTATTATTTTTTATAATTTTACTTATTTTTTAAATTTATAAAATTAAAAATTTTGACAATTTTCTCTTTTTTTTTTATACTTTTCCTGCAAGTGACAGATTGATCAGGTGTAATTTCGATCGGAGGGCTCGGGACCCATCTTGGTAAGTTGGCCCCCAAAGGATTGAGCGCTCCGAAACGCTCCGATTAAGACGGGCGCCAGGCCCGTGTGTAGGTGAGGGGCGGAGTGGTGCGTAGGGCTCACCTTTACCTGGAGGCCTTCGGGTGTCTCCGCGCAGTTTCCAGAGGAAGGACTTTTGGATGAAGCCGCGTGTGGTGGTGGGGATGGACTCTTGGGTGGTCACTAGTGATACTGGCTGAGGATTCCGGGGCAACCTCCGGTAACCTTTGGCCCTAGGAAAGTTATTTCGTTGCCCTGAGCCTTGGTTTCCTCACTTAGGCAAATGGTGCAATAATGGAGTTACTGTGAGAATTGATGGCAATACTGATACTGTCGTGTAAATGGGTCTGTACGGGCAGGGCTGGCCTAGAGTAGGAGCATAATAAATGCTGTATATGCCAGTGGGAGGGTGAGGTGGAAGGAGGGGAGGGGTCCACAATGGACACAGGTTTGGGATGTGCATGAGGTCATCCTGGCCCCAGCCTCCTCCCAGGGTAGACTGAGGCTGCGAGTTCCTGCTGTTTGCTGTGTACTTTTCTCCAGGTTAATCCTCAACACGGAGTTTCCCAGTTGAGTCAGAGGAGGGGCCTTGACGACCCTCCCTTGGGTTTACAGCCCTAAGGAACTCAGCTCTGGTAGGATCCCTCCCTGGAAGTAGGAGGGAGGTGGGTGTGAGAATAGGGGTGTTGCTCTCCCTGCCCCAGCTTGCTAAGAAGGCAGTTTCCTTCTCTTCCTGGCCAAGATCAAGGGGTGTTTCCTTTTCCTTTTGGCTAGGCTTGGTCAAGATCAAAGGTGTTTTTGGCACGCTGGGGACAAGAGTAGATGGGTCTTGCTGGCAGGTGCTCACCCTTTCTGAGTGTGGGTGATGTGTCAGCAGGTCTCCAGAAGAAGCAGGCCTCCTGCCCTGGGCCATATTCCAGCATCCCCCTCCTCAGTCATATTGGTGGCCAGCCCCGGTGGAAAGGGGAGGGAGTGGGCTGCTGTCCCTGAGTGCCAGGCTTTAAGGCTACTGTGCCCAAACTTTTGGCCTCATTCCCTGCAGCTCTGAAGAGCCAGGGATGCCTGTACACCTGGACAAAGTTCAGCTGGGCTCCCCACACCTGGTGGTGTGTCCTTTTGTTAGGTATGTTGTATGAAAAGAGCACTGGACTCAGAGTCCAAGGCCTCCACTTATTGGCTCTGTGACTGTGCACTTACTGAGCAGGTCACCTGACATCTCTGAGCTTCAGTTTATTCACTGCAAAAGGAGAGCATGTCTGCCTTAACCAAGTTCTCCAAGAGTGGCTGTGGGAAGCCATATAGGCGATGGCTATAGAAGCCCTTGGTCCACAGAGAGCTAGCTCCAGAGGCCACTCTGCCCTTCCTAACAGGCAGGGCTCCCCTAGACTCTGACTGCAAGGCCAGAGACTAAAAAATGATATCTCTCTCTCTCTCTCTCTCAGTACATGTTTTTATCTAATTACTCAAGTCACACCTGTCCACTGAATAAAAAAAAAAGGCATAAAGGAGAAAATGAAAATATTGAACCACCTGATGGTTACATGAGCGTATATTTTCATCAAAACTCATTTAACATAAGTACAGATTATTGTATGTAAGTACAGCTCAGTGCAGTTTTTATTTAAAAATGTCTTCATTTAAAAAAATCCACCACTGTTGACATTTTAGAATATTTACTTTTGAGCTGGCTGCAGTGGAGCGCACCTATAGTCCCAGCTACTCAGGAGGCTGAGGTGGGAGGATTGACTGAGCCAAGTTCAAAGCTGTGTGCCATGATGGCATCTGTAAATAACCACTGCACACCAGCCTGGGTGACATAGCAGAACTCCATCACTAAAAATAAATAAATAAATAAATGAAATTAAAAAAAAAATCCTATATTTTTATTTATATGTAGTGTACATTCTATTACATATGTAAATATATGTGTGTATAGATACATATAAGTGTATATGTATATAAATGTAACATATTTATAAACAATGTAAATATGTGTGTATGGATGCATATATATATACATCTACATACATATATTTAGTTTTTAAATAAAAATGGACTGTGATGTGCATGTTCTTTGTGAGCTGAGGCATCTACAGACGTGGCTGGCTGCATTCTCCGCCTTCAGGAGGCTTTACCCACCCTTCTTCATGGAACTGGGCAGTGCACACTGGACCCCACAAGTATGCCAGGGTGCTTCTTGAATTGGAGTCACTGGGGAGGGGAGGCAGCCTGCTCAGGAGCACTCCCTGGACTTGGCCAGGCCTCTCTAGGTGGCATCTCTGGAAGGGCCTCCCAGGCCGCAGTTGTACTAGGCCTGTGACAAGTCTGGGGGGAGGAGGTAACAGAGGAGCAACCTGGAAGTGGGAATGTCCAGAGACTTGGGAAGGCCGGGACAGGGGGAAAGGCGAGGACAGGGAGGAAGGCCCTCTAGAAAGAGGGGGACAATGGTGGCGGCAGGGGCCAGGGTCACAAGAAGTGTCAGATGTGGCACAGAACCCTGTTTGACTGATATAAGGTGGCTTGGCAGAGCTTGGGGTAACTATGGAGGGTTGAGGGGGGCCAAGCAGAGATGCTTGGATTGATGTGGCATTTATGAAAGAGACAGGGTCCCAAGAACTGCCATTTGGATCTCTGTGTAGCTGGAGCCCAAACCAAGAAGGTCTGATAGGTGTCCCGGGTGTCCAGGTCTGGCTGTGTAGAATGTACAATCTACGTCCAAAGGGCAGAGAGAGAGGACAGATCAAACGCTGGGTGGTAGAGCAGGGACTGTCCTCGTTCCCAGCATGAAGATGGGGCTGGCTGGCACCATGACAGAAAGTTTCAGCTCATCCTCCACCATTGAGCCCCAGGAGGTGAATCATGCTGTATTCATCATGGTGACGTGTTACGGAACCACATGCTTTACAAAAAGGAAATGGGAGCTCTCAGAGAGTTTGGAAGGATGCCAGGATTGTTCACAGAATTGAACAGACCCTAGGAACGGGAACTAATACTTGATGCTTTCTCTCTCTTTCTCCTTACAGGTTGGGGCAAGAAGGCCATTGACAGCCCTGAATTTACATGTGCTTAGCTTACAGCCTTAGTGGAATTTTCACGATAGCCTTATATCTGATCCAGAGAAGAATTCTGATCTTGGTCCTGCTTAATCCTGTATCATCTCATTATGGGGTGTGCTGATTGGCCAGGCTAGAGTGATCTGGCACAAGCGTGGGAGGTAGCCTATTTCCAGAAGGAAATGGGATTGAAAAAGGCTGGTCAATTCAAAACAATAGCAACCAGAGATCCTACACATGGTTGTCAGGATAAAGTGAAAAATTAAGAAGGCAGAGGCCTTGCATCAAAGAGCACACGGTGTAGTCAGGGAGACAGACTTGTAAACAGCTGAGGTCGGTAGAAAGTACTGGCTGCTGGCTATCCTCGGACTGCTCTGAGGCTGCTCAGCTCTTGGAAAAATTAGAATACAAACATGGACATCCCTGCTCTGCAACTGATTAACTTATATTTGCAAGACCGCAGCAGCTAGAGGACTCAGACCGAGGCACACAGATCTTAATTGTGGTAGTTCAGTGTGGCAGAGCAGAAAAAGCAGACAGAGCAGAGTTCAAATCCTAGCTCTTTACTAGCTCTGTGATAATCAACTCAACCTCTTTAAAGACTCAATTTGTAACATGGGCCCAATTAATAACCTCCCTCTGGCAGGCGCAGTGGCTCACAACTGTAATCCCAGCACTCTGGGAGGCCGAGGTGGAAGGATCACTTGAGGCCAGGAGTTGAAGACCAGCCTAGGCAACAAAGCGAGACCCCTGTCTCTACAACAAAAAATTTTAAAAATTAGCTGGGCATGGTGGTACGCACCTGTAGTCCTAGCTACTCTGGAGGCTGAGGCAGGAGGAGGAATTCAAGGCTGCAGTGAGCCATGATTGTACCACTGTACTCCAGTCTGGGCAGCAGAGTGAGACCCAGTCTTGAAAAAAAGAAAAAGCCTCCTTTCTAGGGTTGCTGTGTTGTGAAGATTAAGATATGTATATCAGGTGGCAATAGAGGATATAAACGAGTCCTCAATAAATGAAATCCAATATTTTAATAGAGTATTAGTACCCATTACTAATGACCTATTACTATCACCTGTGAAATTGCTAGAATCCCAGCCCCAGCTAGAGTGCAGTAACATCATCATAGCTCCCAGCAACCTCAAACTCCTGGGCTCAATGATCCTCCAGCCTCAGTCTCCTGAGTAGCTGGGACTACAGGTGTGCACCACCATGCTCGGCTAAATTTTTCTATTTTTTTTTTTTTTTTTTTTTTTTGTAGAGACATGGTCTCACTTTTACTCAGGCTGGTCTCAAACTCCTGACCTCAAGCGATCTTCCCGCCTCAGCCTCCCAAAATTCTAGGATTGCAGGTGTGAGCCACCATACCCGGCCTCTCCCTCCCTATTTTCTGAGGGAGCCTTGCTTCCAGAAGTCACTCCAGATGCCTTCCCCTGGGGAGAAGTAAGGAATCCCAGCCCTCAAAGCCAGGTAGGACCTCCTTGGATGGGCAAGATTTTTTGAGGACCTACTTTGGGCTGGGTCCTTCCTGCCTTCCTGTGAGCATGCGCTGTGGCAGCCGGTTTGGCTCCAAGGCCCAGAAACCCCACTAAGCTGCTTAGGTCACGGGGGACTTGGAATAACGATCGGGGCATTTCATGGAACCCAGCGTAGGAGGCAGGGCGGACGCCAGAGTAAGCAAGGTCTCCCAGACAGTGGCTCTCTCTGTCCTTCCTTCCCTTCCGGGGCCCTGTACACTCTGCCTCTGCCCTTCCGCTTGTCTGGGTCCTTCCCTTGCCTCTGCGCTCTCATGTCTACAAGGCCCCTTCACGCCTGACGCCAGAGGTCTCCTGTCTCAGCCTCCATAATCCTCCAATCCCTACACTGGCGCTGGCTGACTTGTCGCTGACTCTGCTCAAGTTTCTGGGACAGAGACTCTGGTTGCCCGGCTTGGCTCAGGGTCACCCGAGTTCAATGAGCTGTGAAGGGGAACGGCTCATGTGTCACTGAACCCTTCTAGAGGTGGGAGGAGGGAAGGCCCGAGAGCCCTCGTTCCAGGAGCTGTCCTCGGCCGCGCTCAAGTCCGTGCTGCATCTGTAGGCTGCCTCGTGTTCCGACTTGACTCATGATAGCTGGAGAATACTTGGTGACCTGTGAACACGATATGAAATTGAAGTTTTAGTGTTGTATTAGTTTCCTAGGGCTACTGTAACAAAGTACTACAAATTGGGTGGCTTAAAACCACCGAAACGTCTTGCGTATTGCTTACAAGTCCAAAATCAAGATCGTGACCACCTTCCCTCCGTGTCTGTGTCTTCATATGGTGTTCTCCTCTTTGCGTGTGTCCATGTCTAAATTTCCCTCCTATGTGGACACCAGTCATAGGGGATTATGGCCTCTTATGACCGAATCTTAACCTGATTCCATCTGCAAAGACCCTGTTTCCAAATAAGGTCACATTCACAGATACAGGACCTCACCCTATGTTTTATTTTATTTTACTTATTTATTTTTTTCAGCTGTTGGAAAAATTCTTTATTGCTAAACAGGCTATATTTTCAAATTGTAACAATATTTGTAGACAATGAAATATAAAAGGTCACTCATGCGATTAACATTTACAAACCACTGTCTTGAGAATTACAGTTTGATGAATTTTTTTTTCAAAGTATTACGGGAGTACAAATATTTTTGGTGACATAAATTGCTTTTATGACGCTTGAGACACGGTTAAGTGTGCCCGTCATGCAAATAGCGTTCATTGTACCTGACAGATAGGTTGTCACCGATTCCCCCACCCCCGCTTGATTTCCATTGAGATTTCCTTCCCTCTGTGCACATGTGTGCTCATCAGTTAGTTCCAATTTATTAGTGACTCACCCTATATTTTAGGAGGACACAATTTAACCCCTAACAAGTGTCTGTAAATAAAATGCAATGAGGACACAGTCACACTCATTTTATGGTTAGTTGTGACTAAGACTATACACACAATCTAACACATTTACTATTTGGCCCTTATAGAAAAAGTTTGCCATCCCCTGCCTTAAAGGAACAGGTGGGAGGTGACAGGACAGAGAAAGCCAAGGGCATCCTAGACTGAGGGGACAGCAAAGCAAACATAGTGCAGATCAGGGGATAGGAGTCCTGAAGCTCTCACAAACAAGGCATGTCATGAGCTGGAGATAAAATCCAAGGCATCTGCAGTTGGAACGAACGGCCTCAGAAACGTGCCCTTGGTCTTTCCTCCTGCTGAAGAGGAGAGTGTGGGAACTGACCCCTTTTGCACAAGCAGCCCAGGTGCATCCGGAAGGAGAGGCCAGGGAAGGAGCCCCAGCAGGTCCTGCTGGAGAGAAACCAAGTCAGGCAGACTCTCTGCAGGTGCCAGAGGGGGCCCAGCGGGCACCCCGTTATTTGCTCCTTTCCTATCTGGTGTTTGCCTCCAGCCATCCCAGGGGACCCGTTGTTGAGCCTGAGAGTCCAATTCTAGAGACCAGGCCTCGGCCGGGCACGGTGGCTCACACCTGTAATCCTAGCACTCTGGGAGGCCGAGGCGGGAGGATCATTTTTTTTTTTTTTTTGAGACAGAGTCTCACTCTGTTGCCCAGGCTGTAGAGTGCCGTGGCATCAGCCTAGCTCACAGCAACCTCAAACTCCTGGGCTCAAGCAGTCCTTCTGCCTCAGCCTCCCGAGTAGCTGGGACTACAGGCATGTGCCACCATGCCCGGCTCATTTTTTACATATATTTTTAGTTGTCCAATTAATTTCTTTCTATTTATAGTAGAGACGGGTCTCACTCTTGCTCAGGATGGTCTTGAACTCCTGACCTTGAGCTATCCACCCACCTCGGCCTCCCAGAGTGCTAGGATTACAGGCGTGAGCCACTGCGCCCGGCCAGAATTATATTTTTTAATTACCTTTGGGATTGAAGGTGGGACAAGTCAATGGTAGTATCAGGATAATTTAATGCCTCTTCCCCTTCATCCTTCATTTCACCAACAGGATCCTGATCTTTCATAGCCTCCTCAGATTCTCCTTCATCTTCAGAGCTTTCTTCCTGAATCAGTTCCTCATTTAGTTCATCTCCACCACTCGGAACAGTAAAATTCTCTTGGTCAACCTGAGTCACGAGTTCTACTTCTACAGGAGTTTCATGTAATTCCTCTTTATCTTCTTCACTGCTAGTGTCACCTCCGTCTGTAGAATTATCATAAGGAAAGTCAGTCAGTATGGGACTACCAACAAAGTTAGGTGATTTTCTCTAAAACTTCATAAAATTACTCCATTGACTCCCTGTTTCTCTGAAAGATCACCAGAAAAAGGCTTGATTATCCCCAACGGGTACTCTTAGACAAAAGGATACTCTTTATCATGAATAGGCTGAACTAAATGATCTCTAAGATCCTTTACCACAATAAATTTCTTGGACATTGTTACCATTTCTACAATGAGAACCATAACTTTGCCTTTGTTGGGTATTTCAAAAAAGTAAGACAATAAAATTAGATGCATAATTTCTGCTTTTTTATAATTTGCACATGAAAACTGAAATAATACATGTTATATATAGTAACTGGCATATAGGATGTGCTCATACTTTTGCAAAAGTCTAATAGTAATAATAAGGTCTAGGTGCCTCAGCTGCAAATTAAGATGCCACCATCCATCTGACAAGGATGGTTGTGAGAATTAAGTAAAAATAATATAAATAAAGCACTTTATACAGTGCTAGGACATTGTGAACTTCAATCAATAGAATCTTGTACCACAAGTGGAGTTGTAAATGAAACAATGCAGTATTACTCCTAAAAACGAATGACTCTAGGAGAGAGAATAACTTTAAAAGTAGTTTAGAGGGCATACTTTCCCTAGTTCCCTTAGGTACGTAGGTAAATTTATTCTAGGAACCATAGTTGCCCTCTGGTTGAAGTAATTATATTATTAAACCAAACCAAATTATCATATAAGAAACTGCACTTGTTATAAATTCATCTGTCATTTCTAATTCCTAAACCGAAAAGCAAATGCTAATTCATATATACCTGAGTTTATCTCTGCTAAACACATTTATCCATTATGCATTAAATATTGAAGTTTCATTACATAAAGTATATTTGTATGGATCTACCTACTGTTTAATTCACTACAGTAAGTATAGCTAACATTTCCAAAAACAAAATTCAGTAAAATTGACAAGTATTTTTTGAAACTTAGATTATAGCAAAAGAGACAAGATCTTCTACCTAAAGATTTAGAAGCAAAATCAGACAATAAAAAACATCACAAGCTAATTTCTTAAAATCTATGAACTACCTAGTTGTTCCATTTCTTCTGATATGAGTTCACTTGTGCAACTCGACACTGTCTCCACATCTTCATCCTGCACTCTGACTTTTCGTTCACCCCGATGTCTCCAAACACAAGACTCATCTACCTACAGAAATAGTTCTTTTTCAGTGATGGAGCTTTAGATAACAGACTAATGAGAATCAGGAAAAAAAATAACCAAGAAGCTGAACAGTACCTTAAAGAGGAAGCTAAACCCCATCATTAGATACGAGGGAGGAAGAAAATTCTTTTTTCCTACAAAAGATAATACACATTAATGTTTCAAACTTCTGTTTGCAAAGTATCTGACACCAATAGTCATATCCACTTCGTCTTTTACTCTGTCATGAAGAACATTTACAGAATTTGGCATTATATATAGGAACAGTTTTTATTAAGAAGAAAAAATTTGCATGCTTGCTCTCATCTTTTGGGTTAGTCAGACCCTGAATATTCTATTTTCAGAAGAACAATCAAGCTATATTTTCTTACCTTTATAACTAAACTATGGGAAAGCACATTCTCATCAATAAAAATATATATGAAGATGACATGACAAATGCTAAATATGCCACATTAAGGCAAAATTTTCCTTATTCATAACAAATTTCCTATGTGAAATCTGAGTAGTTTCCCTTCTGAAAATACTTGTAGATGGTCCTTCAAACCCGTGTCTCTAATCAACTAACAAGCCTAGAGATATTTTTCATGTCAAGCCATTACCTCTTATCATGAAGCTTCCTGTTGTCAAATATTCTCCAGTTGGTGCTGTTTTAGACACCTAGGGAACACAAATATGTTATATTCTTGTTTTTACAATACGCAGGGTTTTTTTTCCCCACTCAAGGAGGAAGAAAAATCAGATTCAAGTAAGCAGTACTATGTTCTGAAAAGTTTACAATTTGGCAAAAATTCTTAACACTGAAGGGATAAGATATCCCTTCAATGATAGTTATACTTTTGGCAGTCAGTAACAAAGAAATAACAAAGTATCCGTTACATTAGTAATTTTCAAATGCCATGGACTAGAGTCAGAACTGGTCCACTTCCAGTGTGAGATACAATGAAAAGAGTAAGGATAGTTTAATAAGCTTATCATAAAGTTATATTTACTAAAGTAAAGCTCTATTTATAAAATAAAATCGTTTTTTAAGATACTTTTTTTAGTAATTAAATAGCCTTTCATTTTAGGAAATAAAGATGATAGCAGATTTTTTTTTTCCCCTAAAGATACAGAGTCTCACTTTGTTGTCCAGGTTGCAGTGCAGTGGTATAATCATAGCTTATAGGAGCCTGGAACTCCTGGGCTCAATGGATCCTTCTGCCTCAGTCTCCCAAGTAGCTGGAACCACAGGTGTGTGCCACCACACCTGGCTAAGTTCTAAAAAATTTTTTATGGAGACAGGGTCTCAAATATGTTGCCTAGGCTGGTCTTAAACTTCTGGCCTCAAGTGATCCTCCTGCCTCGGCCTCCCCAAGTGCTGCGATCAAAGGCGTTGAGCCACCATGCCTGGCCAACACAGCAGGTTTTTAAAAATACATCCTAGTTTGGCAAAACAGAAAGTAAGTTTATCTCATAAAATAATATAAAAAAAATTTATACATCTGTGAAACCCCTAAATCTGAGAGTATCTTTATTAGTCCTAGTTATTAAAACAGGAAGGAATTAAACACACATTTCATCCTAAAAAATTTCTTCACAAAAGCATTAAAACTGCATTTTTAACAGTACTGAAGTAGAAATTATTATAATTTAATATGACAGTATCACAGAATACCAGATAATAAATATAAATAGATATAAAATTAAACTAAATCTAAGGGAGGATAATGGAATTGAACTATTTTCATCTTACTGTACAGCTTAAGAATCTTATAAAAGTATGTCATTATCAATTATTAATATAATTCTCAAAAGTATGAAATCAATAGCAACATGAAGTCAAATACTGTCAAATAAAATAGCATTAGTCATGAAGAAGGGTAATTACTAAAACCAAACAAATAAAAAAACACAGGATATAGCTACTTTTCTGGAAAGGCCTATGAGAATTCAGAAAATTCCAATAATAATGAATAGGAAAAAGACTCTCAGGTCAGTATGCCAGTAGTAACTGGAACCCTCTTTATCTAGTACAACTGCATGGCTCACCCTCTATTCATTTAGGTCTCCGCTCAAACCTTACATTCCCAGAAAGGCCTCCCCTGATACTTTATGGAAAATGGTAGACCTATCACTGTCCTCTTCATTGCTTAAAAAAAAATTTTTATAGCACTCATTCCCTGACATTACGTACATATTTTTCTCTACCACCAAAATGTAAGCTCTTTCAAGGTAGGTACTTTGTCTGCCTTATTCATTTCTATACCTCAAAACGGGGCACACAGTAGCTCTTAGTAAATTAAGAAAAAGGATCACAGCCCTTATTACCTGATGATGATACACCCACCAAGCACTAGTGATTACTCGTGCATCCCAAGCAGCACTGTAGCAAAGTGCCATTGTGCCAGCTTCAGTCAAGGTCCGTGGGGGTATGGGTTCTCCTATAATAACCAAAGTACAGACAGACTATCTATACAGCAATATATGAAAATCACATGCAGCATGACAGGTTCAATGGTCTTTTATCTTAGATACTTTTTCCTTTACCACTATAAAAAGTTACCATTTTTATTAAAAATGTATTTACATGGCAGGCTTTTAAAGGACCTATGTAAATAAAAGAAGTCAGAGAAGAAATATCCTCTCACTTGTATCAATAATTCTAACTTCACTTCAGAAAAGATAATTCAGAAAAATCTAAAGTTTGAAGACTTCCAGAACTAGTTTAGATAACCTGAATCATCAAAATGAAGAGCATATTAATAATAAATCCCTTACTGTTAGATTTCAAATATTTTAAAATTGGGATGTAATTAGAATACTATAAAATTCACCCTTTAAAAGTATACATTTCAATGGCTTTTAGTATATTCATACCATTGTGTGACCATCAACACTAATTCTAGAACATGTTTACCATCACAGAAAAGAAACCCTGTATTCATTAGTAGCCACTTCCAATTTTCTCCTCCATACCCAACCCCTGGTCAATTACTAATCTACTTTCTATTGATTTGCCCATTTTGGAAATTTCATATAAACAGAAATATTATGTAGCCTTTTATGTTTGGCTTCTTTCACTTGGCATAATGTTTGCAAAGTTCACCCATGTTGAGGGCATGTATAAGTACTTCATTTCTTGTTAAGTCTCAGTAATATTCCGTTATGGATATACCACATTTTGTTTATTCATCAATTGATGGACAAATGGGATGCCTCCATTTCTTGGCTATTATAAATAATGCTATGAATATTTGCAACTAAGTTGTGTGTGGACACCTATTCACTTATCTTGGGTAAATACCTACGAGAGGAATTGCTGGGTCACAATTATGTTTAACTTTTTGAGGAACTGCCAAACTGTTTTCCACAGCAGCTGTATCATTTTCCATTTTCACCAACAGTATATGAGGGTTCTCATTTATCCACATCCCCATTAACATTTGTTATTGTCAATTATTTCATTATAACCACCTTAGTGGGTATGAAGTAGTATCTCATTGTGGTTTTGATTTGCATTTCCCAAATGACTAATGATGCTGAGTATCTTTTCAAGCGCTTCTTGGTCATTCATGTATCTTTGGAGAAATGTCTACTGGAATCTTTCGCTTATTTTTTAATTGGGTTATTTGTCTTTCTACTATAGAGTCTTAAGTGTTCTTTGGATACTGGTCCCTTATCAGATATTTGATTTGCAAATATTTTCTCCTATTCTGTGGGTTGTCTTTTAATCATCTTGGTAATGTCCTTTGAATCAAGGATTTTAATTTTGATATGTCCAATTTGCCTGTTTTGTTTGGTTACTTATGATTTTGGTAATATATCTAACAAATGAATGACTGCATGTTATAAGATTATGAAGGTTTATACTTTTTTTCCTAACAGTTTTATAGTTTTAGTTCTTAATTTAGGTCTTGAGTGAATTTTTATAAATACTGTGAAGAAGAGGGGCTGGGCGTGGTGGCTCATGCCTGTAATCCTAGCACTCTGGGAGGCTGAAGTGGGCAGACCGCTCAAGGTCAGGAGTTCAAAACAAGCCTGAACAAGAGCGAGACCCCGTCTCTACTAAAAAACAGAAAGAAATTAATTGGCCAACTAAAAGTATATAGAAAAAATTAGCTGGGCATGGTGGCGCATGCCTGTAGTCCCAGCTACTTGGGAGGCTGAGGCAGGAGGATAGCCTGAGCCCAGGAGTTTGAGGTTGCTGTGACATAGGCTGACGCCACGGCACTCTAGCCCGGGCAACAGAGTGAGACTCTGTCTCAAACCAAAAAAAAAAAAAGAAGAGGTCTAACTTCATTCTTTTGCATGCAGACACCTACTTGTCCCAGCACCACTGTTAAAGAGATTATTCATTGAAAAGATAAGCCACAGACTGGCAGAAAATATTAGGAAAAGACATAGCACATGTCTTTTCTGATAGCAGATAAAGGACTATTATCCAAAATATACAAAGAACTATTAGAACTCGACATTAAGAACACAAATAACTTGGTCGGGTGAGGTGGCTCACACCTGTAATCCTAGCACTCTGGGAGGCTGAGGCAGGCAGATCGTTTGAGTTCAGGAGAACTCAGCCTCAGCTGAGCAAGAACAGCCTGAGCAAGAGCGAGACTCCCTCTCTACCAAAAATAGAAAAAATTAGCCGGGCATGGTGGTGCATGCCTGTAGTCCCAGCTACTCAGGAGACTGAGGGAGAAGGATCACTTGAGCCCAGGAGTTTGAGGTTGCTGTGAGCTAGGCTGACGCCACAGCACTCTGGCCGGGGCAACAGAGACTCTGTCTCAAAAAAAACAAAAAAAAACCCACAAATAACTTCATTAAAAAATGGGCCAAAGACCTTAACAGATACCTCATCAAATAAGATATATGGATGATAAACACTTAAAAAGATGCTCCACATCACATGTCATCAAGGAAATGCAAATCAAAACAACAACATATACTACACATCAATTAGAATGGCCAAAATCCAACACTGATGACATCAAATTCTGGCCAGGGTGTGAAGCAACAGGAACTCTCATTCATTGCTAGTGGAGATGCAAAAGGGTATAGCCACTTTGGAAAACAGTCTGGAGGTTTCTTACAAAACTAAATGTACTCTTACCATATGACCCAACAATCTTGCTCCTTGGTATTTGTCCAAATGAACTAAAAACTTATATGTCCATACAAAAACCTTCACATGGGTATTCATAGCAGCTTTATTCATAATTGCCAAAACTTGGAAGAAACCACGATGTCCTTCAGTAAGTGAATGGATAAATAAACTGTAGCATATCCAGACAATGGAATATTACACAGCACTAAAACGAGCTATCAAGCGTGGAAGAAACTTAAATGCATACTACTAAGTGAAGAAGCCAATCTGAAAAGGCTACATGATGTATGACTACAACTATGAGATATTCTGGAAAAGACAGAAACAGCAGAATAGTTAGTAGTTGCCAGGGTTTAGGGGGCAGGGTGCAATGAACAGTCAGACGACAGGGGATTTTGAGCACAGTCAAACTACTCTGTATGATAATGGTAGAGGAATGTCATTATGCATTTGTCCAAACCCACAGACTGTACAACCAGAGTGAACCCTAATGTACTCAGGCTAATAATGATGGTGTCAATGTAGGGTCATCAATTTTAACAAATGTACCACTCTGGTGGGAGGTATTGATAACAGGGGAGGCTATGCATGTGAGGGGCAGGGTGTACATGGGAAATCTCTCTACCTTCTGCTCAATTTTGCTGTGTACCTCAAACTTCTCTGAAAAATAAAGTCTATTAAAAAAAAGGCTATTCTATCCCCACTGAATGGCCTTGGCACTCTTGTTGAAAATCAACTGACCATAAACTAGAGAGTTTATTTCTGGAATCTCAGTTCTATTCGTTGATCTATTTGTCCATCCTTGGGCCAATACCATGCTGTCCTGATCTAATGCAGATCCCTTCCTTGCATTACCATATAAATTTTGGATCAGCTTGTCCATCTCTCCAGAAAAAAAGGCAGCTGCAATCTGAGGGACTGCAAATGAATCTGTAGATTACTGTGGGTAATACTGCCTGTTTGGATTGTTCATTGCTAGTGCATAGAAATAACTAATTTTTTGTATACTGATCTCATATCTTGGAGATTGCTGAACTTGTTTATTAGCTCTGATAATTTTTGGTGGATTCCTTAGGTTTTTTTCAATATATAAGATCATATCTGTAAACAGAGATAGCTGTACTTCCTCCTTACCAATTTCAATATTTTTTATTTCTTTTCATTGCCTAATGGCCTATACAGAACCACCAGCAAAACACTGAATAGAAGTGGCAAGAACAAACATTCTTGTCTTGTTCCTAATGGTAGAAAGAAAGCATCCAGTCTTTCACCATTAAGTATGACGGTTAGCTGTGAGTTTTTCATAAATGCTTTTTACCAAGTTGAGGAACCTCCTTTCTATTCTAGTTTGTTGAGTGTTTTTATCACAAATGAATGTTGGATTTTGCCAAATGGTTTTCCTGCATCAACTGAGTTAATCATGTTGTTTTTTTCTTTTATTCTAATATTACATTAATTTTCTTATGTTGAACCAACTTTGCATTCCTGGGATAAATAGTACTTTGTCATGATATATAATGCTTTTATGCTGCTAGATTTGGTCTGCTAATATTTTGTTGAAGATTTTTGTGCCTGTATCCATAAGCAATATTGGTCTATAGTTTTCTTGTGATATCTTTCTCTGGTTTTGTTATCAGGGTAATTCTGGCTTCATAGAATGAAATAGGAAGTGTTCCCATCTCTTCAGTTTTTTGGAAGACTTTGTGAAGAACTAGTATTCAACTTCTTTAAACTTTGGTATAGGCTAGGTGCAGTGGCTCACACCTGTAATCCCAGTAGTTTGGGAGGCCAAGGTGGGAGGATCGTTTGAGACCAAGAATTCAAGACCTAGGTAATATAGTGAAACCCCATCTCTATGAAAAAAATAAAAATGAGATGGATGTGGTGGCATGTACCTATAATCCCAGCTACTTGGGAGGCTGAGACAGAAGAATTGCTTGAGCCCAGGAGTCTAAGAATACAGTGAGCTACGATGATACCACTGCACTCTAGCCTAAGCAATAGAGAGAGACCCTATTTCTAATAAAAAACAAAAGTTTGGTATAATTCACCAGTGAAGTCATCTGGGCCCAGGATTTTCTTTGTGAGTAGTTTTTCCCCCCATATTATTAATTCAATCTTCTAACTTATTACATGTTTGTTTCAATTCACTATTTCTTCTTAAGTCAGTTTTGGTGGTTTATAACTTTCTAGGAATTTGTCCACTTCATCTAGGTTATCTAATCTATTGGCATATAATTATTCATACTATTCATTTGTATTCCATGATTTTGATAAAGTCAGTAGTAATGTCCCCTCTTTCATTCCTGACTTTAAGAATTTGAGTCTTCTCTCCTCTTTTTCTGATCAATCTACCTATAGATTTATCAATATTGTTTATCTCTTCAAAGAGCCAACTTTGGTTTGGTCTTTCTGTTTTGTTTCATTTATTTCTATGCTAATCTTTATTATTTTCTTCTCCTTGCTTTGGGCTGTTTTTCTAGTTCTTTTTTTTACCCCATGAGAACCAGGGAAATAAAATTTTTTCCAGTTCTTACATTACAAAGTTACTGATTTGACCTTTTTTAAAATACAGGCATTTACAGCTACAAAATTCCCTCTAACTGCTGCTTTACCTGCATCTCATATAAGTTTTGTGATACTGTGTTTTCATTTTATTCATCTCGAAGTATTTTCTGATATCCTTGTGATTTTCTCTTTGACTCACTGGTTATTTATGAGCGTGGTGCTTAATTTCCACACATTTTGAATTTTCTAAATTTTCTTCTACTATTGGTTTCTAATTTAACCCTATTATGGTCAGAAAACTTGTTTCATAGACTACCATATGGTCTTTCCTAGAGAATACTCCATGTGTACTTAAGAACAAATACAGGTTGAGCATTCCAAATCCAAAATGCTCCAAAATCCAAACCTTTTTTTTTTTTTTTTTTTGAGACAGAGTCTCACTTTGTTGCCCGGGCTAGAGTGCCATGGCATCAGCCTAGCTCACAGCAACCTCAAACTCCTGGGCTCAAGCGATCCTTCTGCCTCAACCTCCCAAGTAGCTGAGACTACAGGCATGTGCCACCATGCCCAGCTAATATTTTCTATATATTTTTAGTTGGCCAATTAATTTCTTTCTATTTTTAGTAGAGACGGGGTCTCGCTCTTGCCCAGGCTGGTTTCGAACTCCTGACCTTGAGTGATCCGCCCGCCTCGGCCTCCCAGAGTGCTAGGATTACAGGCATGAGCCACCACGCCTGGCCAGAATCCAAACCTTTTTGAACACCAACATGCCTGCTAAAGGGAAATGCTCAATGGAGCATTTTGGATTTCAGATTTTCAGGTTTGGGATGCTCAACTAGTGTATAAGGCCAACACTCCAAATCCGAAATCTGAAACACTTCTGGTCCCAAGCATTTCAGATGGGATATTTAACCTGTATCCTGCTGCTGTTAGGTGGAATATCCTAGAGATATCTGTTAGATCTACTTAATTTATAGTGTTGTTCAAGTCTTCTACTTCCTTGTTGCTCCTGTGTTTAGTTATCCTATCCATGACTGGAAGTTGGATATTGAAGCCCCCAACTATTATTGTAGAAGTATCTATTTGTCCCTTCAATAGTCAGGTTTTGCTTCATGTATTTTAGGGCTGTTATTAGATGAATGTATGTTTATAATTATTGTATCTTCTTGATGGATTAACCTTTTTATCATTATTTTTTTATTTTTTTGAGACAAAGTTTTGCTCTGTCGCCCTGGGTAGACTGCAGCGGCATCATCGTAGCTCAATGCAACCTCAAACTCCTGGGCTCAAGCAATTCTCCTCCCTCAGCTTCCCAAGTAGCTGGGGATACAGGCCCACACAACTGCACCTGGCTAATTTTTTATATTTTTAGTAGAGATGGGGTCTTGCTCTTGCTTCTGACTCCTGACCTCAAGTGATCTTCCCCCACCTCAGCCTCCGAGAGTGCTAGGATTACAGGCGTGAGCCACCATGCCCAGCCCATCATATGCTTTATCTCTTTCAATTTTGTCTTATATTTACACTAGAGATATTTTAAGGAAAGTAACTAAAATTCTGAATAGAAAGAAATATACTACCTGTTGGATTCTTAATTACACAGCTAGTAGCTCCATGAAGATCGGCATGTACATAGATATCTCCTTAAATAAAAATACATAGGAAATATATATTAAGTCCTATTTCTAAATGTGAAAAATGGTTACAAACTTTAACACTAAAAACATTAAGCTTTTAAAATTTAACCTACAATGACTTTGGAGGATTGAAAGCTATTTTGTTAACATAGTATAGCATCAGAAGTCCCAACAGCGTAGATTAGCTCAGCAATACTACTTTAGGAATATTCACTTAAGATGAAAATGAAGTATCAAAGAACATATTCAACAACCCATAAACCATCAAGCATTAAATCTTTTTACTAATTAAAGCTGTCAAACAAAAGAGTATATGATGAAAATCAATGCCTAATATTGAGATAACTTATTCAATCATTTAAAAGAAAATTCTTCAGAATTTTAATCTTACCTACCTGGTGTCAAATATCTCTTCACAATTATTTCATTCTGTTGCTGATCTCGTCCACCTATAATTAGATAGTTTTCTGAGCTAATGAACCACAGAAATTTCTCAAACCTACCAAATTGAAAGAAAAAAAGTTAACTTTTTTTTATAGCTGTCTGAATTCACACACTTTTTACAAACAAAACAAAACAGGAAAATATCCTGCCTGTATAGTTTAAGACAACTTGATGTTTTAATTTTTTTAAGGTATCAAGCTGAATTGTACTAAAAACCTGTAACACAAATTATCCCAAGATATTCTCAAGACAGTCCTAGAAAAAAGAAATAAAAGCCTATGTTTAAAAAAATTATCTCCTTACTCCATACAGGTAGCCTTCTTAAACTCAAGGATAACATATAATAATGAATTACACAAAACAAAAGTATAAAATGTCACATGGTCCCTAGGTTTAGCTTTTTTTCAGTGAGGCACTGGATAGGCTTTGGACCACTGTTAAGAAAGAAAAGTTGTTTTCCCTCTCTTTTCTCAACTATCTTCTTGATGGATTGATCCTCTTATCATTATTTTCTTTATCTCTAATAATTTTGTCTTATAGTCACACTAAAAATATTTTAAGGAAAGAAACTAAAAATTCTGAATAGAAAGAAATAAATTGTTGGATTCTCAGTTACACAGCTAGTAGCTCCATAAAGCTAGCTGAATTAACATATGCAATTAATCTTTACATATATGATATTCTTTTAATACAAAAGACCAAAACTTGCCTTCAGAATGGTAAAATTATTAACTTTTCTAAAAAGACAAACTTGAGTTTTAATGATTAATGCTATCAGGATAAAAATTATAGAGTGTACATTTGTATGACATTTAGAAAATGACACGCAATATAAACATAAATATTTGCTATATTATATATTACAGAGATAATCTTCTGCATGATTTAATCTATAATTTTAAAAACTTCTGGTTAAAGATGGTAGATAGAGCATAAGAATTACACTAAACTCCCTTAACATCCCCAAAAATATAATAGCAAAAGAATTTTATTACTATTTTCTAATTTGAGTTTTGACTGGGTAACACTCATGGTTGAAAACCATTCTTTAATTATTATATTATATTTATATCTATCTTATTTTCATTTTAAACTATATTTAATTATTATATAAAAGGGTATAGTGAGAGATCCTGTATCCCTTCAGTTCCTCCCTGCTACGAACAGGGAGCCATTGTGATTATCTTCCTGTGTATCCCTGTTGAGTTTCTTTATGTATACAAAAGCTAACACAAAATATTTACTCTGATCTTCTCCTCTTTTTTAGACACAACACACACTGTTCTGTATATTGCTCTCTTTGTTCAATTAAAAATATGTTTTCCTCATTATTGAATACTATATTTATTTAGCCACTCCCCTAATGACAGTAAAGAGGTTTGTAAAAAACCACACAAGGACAAAGAGAATGGGAAAGAAAAATCAAGGATGTATTTTGTAATCATCCTAGTAAAGGAATGTATAACTGGCAAGTCAATAAAAAGTAGCCGATCAAAAGAAGGCAGAAAGAAGACAGGACAGAAGAGAACACAGGACAAATGGGACAAACAGAAAGCAAACAGTAAGATGGTTAGATTTAAATCCAAATAATCGGAGATTACATTAAATGTAATTATATTAAATGCCCCAGGTAAAAGGCAAAGACCATCAGACTGGAAAACAACAATGACAATGATATATATGCTCCTTTAAAATATATGGATATGGAAAGGTTATAATATAACAATAAAAAAAAATACACCATGCAAACAATAACTAAAAGAAAAGTTGATTTAGTTATATCTGACAAAGAAGGAAAAAACAGTTACAAGTTAGGACATTTCATTAAAGTAGATAAAAGGCTTAATTCATGAGGAAGATGTAACAGTTCTATATTTGTATCACCCAATTACATAGCCTCATATAAAAAGCAAAAACTGGCAGAAGTAAAAGGAGAAATGGACAAACCCACAATTATGTTAAAAAGTTCTTAAAAGGAATATTATAAATTGTTTGCTAATAATTTCAAACTTTAGACAAAATCTTATAAAAACATTGCTTACCAAAACTAGAAAATTTAATAGTCCTTATATTTACTAATGAATTTGAATCTGTAATGAAAAGCTTTCTTATAAAGAAAACTCTAGGGCTATTCAGCTTCACAAATGAATTCCATCAAACACTTAAGGACAATTGAAAAAGGAGCATTTCCTAACTTGTTTTACAAGGCAATATGACCTAGATGCCAATACCTAACAAGATTACAAGAAATGAAAATCACAGATTACAAGAAATGAAAATCACAGGTCAATCCTATCCATCAACAGAAATGTCAAACAGAAAAAAAGAAGAGACAAATACAATAAAATTTTGAAAGCTGGAAAACAAATGGACACGCGATCAACTCAAGAAGCTGAATCCTAAGCTGAGAGTAGAAAAAGCCAAGAAACAACTCAATTTATACTGAATAACTCATAAAAAGCTAAAAAATGGCAGCACACATACCTAAGAAAATAGTGTTTAAGATGCGGTTAAAAACAGGAAGATTGGCTAAAAGTCTGTTCAAGAAGCAGTTAGTTCCCCTAGATCTTCTTTCCAACTCTAAACATATTTTAACTCCCCTTCCACACCCAAACAGAAGGTAAGAGCTTAATTCTCTAGAAAGAGTACAAAAGATTTCTGGACAAGGGTAAATATGGCACAGTTGTAAGTAGGAGTGACATATGTAAAACACAGTAAGTAAGTAAATAAATTACTTAATTACTGAATACTAAGACTCCTAGCCCATAGTTCTCACTGTGCTCCCGAAATGCTGATTCACTTTAAAAGCAGGAGAAAAAAAACAATCATTTTTGGGAAATGAGACCAGCTCAAGAGGAAAAGAACTAAAGACAAGGAGGGTTCCACACAAAATAACCTACACAGATCATTTCACAAGCCCAACCACCAGAGAACTTTTAGTCAGCATTTTAATACCCTACTATAAAATGTAAATAGGCAATCAAGAAGCACCAGACAATGAAAGTCTCTAACATGAAAGCTAGAGACAACCAAAACAGGAAAAAAAAAAGGGGGGGGGGAGGGAGAGTTGGGTTGTGGGTATGCCAAAGGTTACAAAGTTGCAATTATGTAGGATGAATAAGTTTAGATATCCAATGTACAGCATTAAGAACTACAGTTAATAACATAGTACGATATACTGGAAATTTGCCTAACGTAGATTTTATGTGCTCTTACCACAAAAAAAATAGGGTAACTGTAAGATGACAAGTATCTTAATGTGCTTGATTGTAGTAATCATTTCACTATGCATATGTATATTAAAACATGTTGTAGACCTTAAATATGGACAATTAAATAAAATTTTTAAATACCTGGAGAGGACACAGACTTGCAAGAAAAGAATACTAAAAATATTTAACACATCAAAATTATTCTCAAGAGAGAGCTAAAAGAAACTAGAGCAGGAATCTATTTTTTTAAAAAAGGAACATTCGAAGAACCAAAAGACAGTTCTTCAAATTAAAAACATGATAGGAAGAAATAAAAAATTCAGTAGTAGGACTGAAAGACAAAGCTGAGGAAATCTCTCAGAATACAGAACAGAAAGACAACAAGTTGACAATACAAACTGCTACAAAATTCAAGGACCAGTCCAGGAGGTCCCAAATTTAAAAAAACAGAATTTCTGGCCAGGTGTGGTGGCTCATGCCTATAAACCTAAGCACTCTGGGAGGCCGAGGTGGGTGGATCGCTCAAGGTTAGGAGTCGGAAACCAGCCTGAGCAAGAGCGAGACCCCATCTCTACTAAAAATAGAATGAAACTAATTGATTAACTAAAAAAATGTATATATACAGAAAAAATTAGCCAGGCATGGTGGCACATGCCTATAGTCCCAGCTACTCGGGAGCCTGAAGCAGGAGGCTCGCTTGAGCCCAGGAGTTTGAGGTTGCTGTGAGCTAGGCTGACGCCACGGCGCTCTAGCCAGAGCCAACAGAGACTCTGTCTCAAAAACAAACAAACCAACCAACCAAAAAAAACCCAGTATTTCCAAAAGGAAAAGAAAAAAACAAAACAGAGAGCAGGTAATGTTTCATGAACTATTTGAAGAAAATGTCTCAGAACTGAAAGTTCCAAATTAAAAGGGCCCACAAATGTATCTAGCGTAATGGATTAAAACATCATCACCAACCTACATCATTGTGAGATTTTGGAACATCTGGAGACAAAAATTAGAAGGAGTAAAAAAAGAGGATCTACGAGCTTGTAGAAAAGCAAAGACAAGTTTCATATAAAATATCAACTATCAAAATAACATCAGATTTCTCAAGGTCAACTATGTAACAGGTTACTACAATGGAGCAATGCCTTTAAATCTAAGGAAAACTTAGATATTTTCAAATTACAATTCTATACCCAAACTACTAAGTATAAGAATAAGATGTTTTCTACATTAGAGACTTCAAAAACTTTACCTCCTATTCAGTCCTTCTCATGAAGCTTGTGGAGCACACACTCCATTAACCAAGAAAGAGGAAGTATGAGATCCAGAACAGAGATTCTAACACAAAAAAGAGTAAAGAGAACTTGTAGGATAAAAACAAAAGGAGATCATAAACCAATCTAAAATAACATAGGTCAAAAAGCTCCAGAAGAGACTTCTGACCTCTGCAAGATGATGCTGATGAAATTCTAATGTGTTTGAACACAGTTGGAAAAGAATTTGGAGATAAATTAGTTATACAAACAAAAATAAAAAGAAAGCAAATGAAAGAAGACAATTATTAACTCCAGGAAAGACAAAAAAAACAAGCACGGAAGGAAAAAGAAAACAGAATACTATGTGGCTCAGCCGTGACTATAATTAAATATTCATAACAATGCTAATGCTGAATATCAATCTTGACAAAACTATACCGTAATTGTGTGTGTATGTAATGGAACACAAGGGGAAAGAGAGGAAAATCCTCATCTTCCACAGTGGGAAGTCAGTGGAAGAGTGGAAGACAAAAATTAAAAAGCAGCAATATAAACATATTACTAAAGAAATGAAGGTAAGTATCAAAAGAATCATCTGAAACAGAGGTCCCCAACCCTTTTAGGCACCAGGGACTGGTTTCACAGAAGTCAAAGGGTGGGGGGCAGCAGGTAGTTTCAGGATGATTCAAGTGCACTACATTTATTGTGCAGTCAAACCTCTCTGCCAATGATAATCTGTACTTCCAACTGCTCCCCAGCACTAGCATCACCACCTCAGCTCCACCTCTGATCAGGCATTAGATCCTCATAAGGAGCACGCAATCTAGATCCCTCACATGCACAGTTTACGTCAGATTCACGCTACTGAGAATCTGATGCTGCCGCTAATCTGACAGGAGGTGGAGCTTATGCAGTGCTGTGAGCAATGGGGAGTGGCTGTAAATACGGATGAGGCTTTGTTGGCTTACCCCCCACCCCTTACCTCCTGCTGTGCCACCCAGTTCCTAACAGGCCACAGACCTGGGGGGGTCAGGGACGGTTGGAAGCCACAGATCTACAAGAATTATAAGAAGTTTTCTCGGGAGTGCAGACAATAGGGATAGGGGTGAAGAACTGCAGGGCTGTTAGTATTTGTAACAAGATTTGTAGAACTGTTTGATTTTCTAAACAATGTGCACATGTAATTCTGATAAAAACAAAAAAAGAGCACTTACCAATATACTTTTCTTGCTTTTTGAATAGAGGTAACAGTTTGAACTTCTTTTAATGTTTGCTTTGTTTTCTTTTCTGCTGATTTGAATGCCTATTTATAAGATGAGTTTTAAAAATAAATGGTTAAGAATTTATTTAAGTAACACCAAAAGTAAGTGACGGGGCAAGAAATAGTTTTTAAAAGTCACAAAACGGCACTACCTATACACACAAACATCCATACTTGAAAGTAATGAAGAAATAAAAATACTTTGCCTTAAATATTAGAATAATTTAAGTCAAAGATTTACCACATGCAAATATTTACTCATGACCTGCAAATTAAGAAATGCCTTATTCATTGACTAGATACTGAGTGCCTATCATGTACCAGATTCCAGGCTAGATGCTGGAGACTATAATAGCAAACAAGATGGACAAAGTCCCCCCTCGCTACCCCACTGGGGTGTAGTAGCAGAGACAACTATTAAACATATAATTTTTCAAATAAACATATGGTAAATGCTTCTAAAGATGTTATAACAATATAACAAAGGAACCCAATTTATGCTGGATTATGGTCAAAGAAGGTATCTCTGAGGAGATGGCATTTAAGCTGAAGCCTAAAGGACTAATGGAGTTATTGGGCAAAGAAGAGGAAGGGTATTAAAAGCAGAAAGAAAACACCAGAAAGTAGTGATCACAGGGCAAAATGTCAAGAAGTGAGGTTGGAGGACAGGCGAAGAGGCTCATACTTGTAATCCTGGCACTTTGGGAGGCCAAGGCAAAAGGACTACTTGAGGCTGGGAGTTCAAGACCAGCACGAGCAAAAGTGAGACCCTGTCTCTACAAAAAATGGAAAAAATTAGCCAGGTTTAGTAGCATGCGCCTATAGTCCCAGCTACTAAAGGAGGTTGAGGCAGAAGAATTGCTTGAGCCTAGGAGTTTTAGGTTGCAGTGACCTGTGATCACACCACTATACTCTAGCTGGGGGGACAAAGTGAGATTCTCTCTCTCTCTCTCAAAAAAAAAGAAAGACATGAGGTTGGAACAGTAGATAAAGGGCCAAGTCATGAAGGCCACTCATTTAACAGATATTGAAGTGCCTACTTTCTTCCAGGCAAAATTCCAGGGACTGGAATGATGCAGTGGGATGCAGGGATGAAGAAAATAGACTAAGATCCATCTTTCACGCAATCTACATTTTAGAGGGGAGAGACAAATAAATATTGAAATAAACATGTCAGTTGGTGGGGTGCAGTTTTAAGAAGAAAAACAAACCAAAATAGATTGACTGAGGGTGGTACTATTTTTAATAAGAGTGGTCAAGGAAGGATTCTCTGATAAAGTCTCCTTTGAGTAATGTGAATGAAGGAAGGGATCAAACCATGAAAATTTTGAGGGAAGAACATTCCAGGTAGAGAGCTGCAAGTGCAAAGGCCCTGAGAGGGTAAAATATGTCATTTTATGAACATCTAAGATTCTAGTGTAGTCAGAAAGTGGGTGTGAGAAGAGGGATACAGGTGATGAGTTCAGAGGGGAGCAGATCATGAGTAGGTCCTTATATGCCAGGAGAAGGGTTCTGAATTGTATTAAGATGGGAAGTAACTGGAAGATTTTGAGCAGAGGTGAGAAACGACTTTACTTCTGACTTAAAAGGATCACAAAGGCTGCTATGTGGAGAATAGACTGCAGTGGGTAAAGGCTAGGAGGAGAGAGATCCAGTAAGAGGCTCCTGTTATAATCCATGTGAACACAGAGAAAATGGAGGCCTGACCAGTGGATATGATGAGAAACAGCCAGGTTCTGGTTATACTTTAAAAGAAAGAACCAAAAGGATTTGTTGATGGATTGGAGATGACTAATGAGAGAAGAGTCCAGTGTGCCCTGACATGTAAAGAGCAAAGAAAAACAAAAAAAAAAGGAGAAGAGTCCAGGATATTGCAAACGTTTTTAACCTGTGCAAAGAGAAAAATGAAGGTGCTATTTACTGAGACGGGAAAGAATGGGAGAGGAACAGGTTTGGGGATGAAAGTAAAAACTGGAAATACACAATTTGAAAGCAAAATTAAAGGTATTTCTGAAATAGAAAACCTCATTTAAACAGAAGACATAATTAAGGCCATCAAATTAAAGCAGAAAAAACAATTAACATTCACTCTAAGAAATATTAAGTACCTTTTCAGCAGCTTCAACAGTCTTTTGTGTCTTCTTGGCAGCATATCTCTTGTGATCATAATACCTAGAAAAACATATTCCTCTTAAATTTTAGGTAAAATCTTTGTTTTTTAGTTTTCTACTTATTTCTAATTTTATAGATTCTAAAATCATACAGAAAAAATCCTAACAAATTGCATAATTCACAAAAACTAAATTAAAGAAAACACTTTTATCCAAAAGAAGTCAACAAATAATACAGGTGAAATAATTTTTTCTTAACATCCTTAGTAACCTCATTTATCACAGATAATATTTTACCTAAAATTTAAACTTAAATGACTTACTTTTTGGCATTGGCATATGCTGACAAGCTGAGATCAACATCAACAAGCAATGGCTTATTTTTCTGAGGCTTCTGCAGCTGTTTATTCTTTTGCTTTTTCTTTTTTCCTTTTGATGGTTCAGTTTCATTTTTCTCAACACTGACGTCACCATCAACATCGTCATCTTCCTCCTCTGATAACAAGTATGGATTTCTATTAAAAATATTCAATAGTATTTCACTAACGTCAATGACATCACTTTTTTACTTTCAATTTCTTTTCCTCAACAAAATTATAAATGGTTTACAGTATTTAAACAGTTTCATTATTTATATTTTAATCTAAATTAATTTTCTTCTATTTGAGAATGAATTTCCAAATAAAGATAAATTTTTTTTTAATGAATACAGTGAACAGTTAAGTAACAAAATAAAGACAAGCATTAACTGCTTAACTAAGAATCAGACTTACCTCAGCAGCATCGTAACATGATTCGTTTGTAGTTTTAATTCTTTGATTGCACTTGCAACAGGGTCTCCTTGGGCTTGGGCTTCTTTCACAATTAACCCAATTTCTGTCCAATCTATCTGGTTGGCTAAAGCACTTCGAACTACCTGAATGGCTCTGTCAACTACTTGTAGGTTCATTTCTATGAGTTCTCCTTTCAGCTTGTCTATTTCCTTAAGAAACAAACCAAACACATTTACTATAATGCCACTTAAAGGTTAACATTTTTGAAAAAGCATCTGAAAAATCTAAACGTAATACCTGAGCCTGTTGAAGAGCTTCTAATCTGTTTTCATGATCCTTTCGAACATTATCTAATTTCTTCAGTGCTTGTTTTTCCTTTTATTGACAAAACAGATTTTTTGAAAATTAGATTTCTCCTACCTCATGGCACTTCTCTTTTATCTCCTGAAACTCACTATGCTGACCCCAAATCTGTCCCCTCAATGTTGTTATCTAGCTCGCTCAAGTTCTCCATAGTTCACTCTCCAAGGCCTAGCCCGCTCCAAAGTGTTTCATGCTCCAAAATTACCTCTCCTGCACACCTAACTCCCATTTCTTATATAGAAAGGTTTCCTGATTATAGGTCACATTGTTCGTAAGATATGCCACTAATGTGCTTGGTATTGTTCATGCAGGCAGAATTTAAGACATCTTTCCTATGGCATGAAAGTAAAGTTTGGGGCCAGGTACAGTGGCTCATGCCTGTAATCCCAGCCCTTTGGGGGGGCTAAGGCAGGAGGATTGCTTGAGACCAGCCTGAGCAACATAGCAACATCCCATCTCTACAAAAAATAAAAAATTAGCCAGGTGTGGAGGTGCATGCCTGTAGTCCTAGCTACTCAGAAGGCTGAGGTGGGAAGATTGCTTGAGCCTAGGAGTCTGAGGTTGCAGTGAGCTCTGGTGATGACACTGCACTCTAACCTGGGCAACAGAACAAGATCCTGTCTCTATAAAAATAACGTTAGGGGGAATGAATTCTTGAAGAGCATAAACTACCGAACAGCTTTTTATTTTATTACTGCTTTTAATTTTCTCAGCACCATTTCTACTATTTTACAGAGCATTTTTGTCCTAAATTAATAATACAAAAGCTCATAGCAGTTATTTAACCTTCTATATAATATTTTATCATATGTAATTTACATGTCAAGGTTATCAATTGTGGGGCAAATTTTCTAACACTAGTTAACAGCATCACCAACTAATAAGCATTTAAATGCTGGATGAAACATTCAGAAGATTTAAATTATGGGAATGGTGACTATTAAAAGAACCAACGATAATTACTAAAATTAATCACTGGTATTTTGACACCCATAAAAACATGGGGTCCAGTGCTACCGTTATCTGTTTACTAGCCAAAGTGGTGCCACCATGTGGTAATCACATTATATAATTCTTTGACCTACCTACTTTCAAATTGTGCTATGATTAACTGATTTTTTAAAACTGAAGGAGAAAGGGTACAGGAATTAACATAGACATTTCTGCACACACATTTTAAGACTTTATTAATATTTTTGAAAAATAAAATCCGCTTCAAATTAAACTGTTCTACAGCAAATGCTCTAAAAACATTCAAATGTGCTAGAAAAATACTGCATATTTGGAGTCATGATAAACAGAAAACATATTAAAAACCTAGTTTTAAAGTCCAGTTTAAAAAAAAAACAGTTTAATGATAAACAATTGCCCCTCATCTGGACTATTTAAAATCACCCTAGAATAGTGTTCCCTTAACAGCAAAGTTTGAGAAGCTCTGGATTGTTTTAACAAAGCAAATCATACTGGGTACCAGTCTCACCTTCCCACTTTATTTCCCTTTTTAGAGACTGTCTGAAATACTGATGAAACAAAGGATATACTTTCAACAATGACACCTCTCCTGGACCTTTACCATAAATCAAGAGAAGAGAGGCTGGGCACAGCGGCTCACACCTGTAATCTCAGCACTTTGGGAGGCCCAGGAGTTCGAGATCAGCCTGAGCAAGATAGTGAGACTTCATCTCAAAAAAAAAGATCAGAGAGTTCCCATACTACTTTCTACACTATTTCAGAAAGGCTGCCCATTCCTATACAAAGGCATCATCTACTCATCAAACCACTATAAGACTAGTTGGTTTAATATAAGTGTTTTTAATAACACCATACCTGTTGTAAAGCTTTTAAATCAATTTTCTGTCCTTCTATCTTGGAATAAAATTCATCCACGGCCTTATTAAAAAAAAAACAAACAAACAACTAGCTGAAAAAAAGGGCATAGTCTCTACTTCAACTTGTATACACAGAATTTTAGAGTTTGTTTCAAACCACCACTGAAAGAACTTGAACAGATTCCAGTGAGTATATTATACAGCTAAACAATACCAAGAATCAAATTAAGTTCAAATCTTTGGTCCTTTACTTTGAAATAAAGTGGCAACAATTGTTTCCAACAGCTGTAGTTGTATCAGCATTGATTTTCCCTGCCCCCACCATGCAAAAGGGAGGGAGGAGGGGGACAAAGGGATGGGGTAGGAGTCAGAAAGAGAGACACAAATGGACTGAAGACCAAGTGGTAGGGAGGGAGAAAGCAGAAAAAGGGAAAGAGAGGAAAGTGGAGAGAGGGAGAGAAAGGGAAGAAAATGCTCACACAGGTGTGCCCTCTGCATTTATCTTTAATGCCCAGATTCACAGTGATTGTAAAGCAAGAATATTTTTAATTTCTCAATCAAAGCAATTGACATTAATTTAATTCATATCACTCTAACTAACCGGTCAAAGAATAGAACTGGAAAACCTACCTTGTCAAATGATTCAAATTCTATATATGGACATTGTGAATGTTGAGAATACAAGAAAGGATGAAATTCCTCATACCTGTAAAATACATTTATTACATCACATTCAAGAGCATTAATAAACATCCAAAGCAAATCGATCCATGCCTACATGCTTACGTGAGTATGTCTCCAACTGGTTTATCTATTTCCAGGCTTGGTTTTATTTCTCTTTTCTGAATGATATACCCCTACAAAAATCCAACATGAAAATCATTTCTAGTCATAATTTATAAAGATTTACTTTCCATGACTGATATTAATTTTAAGTTTTTGTAAGTAAAGTTACACTTTGAATAAGGAAGAAAAACACTCATAAGGCATGAGATAATTCAATAACTATTAGGGGGCAGTGAATCACAAAACTTTGGATAAGTGCTGGCAAATGAAAACGTGCTTCTCTATCTAAAATCAACTCAAGAAGAAATATTTTCAAATTCCTCAACTTTTCTAGAGTGCCTATACTGACAGTAATTTTTTAAAAAACTACCTTAGAATAAGCATATTACAAACAATTTTCCAAATTAGAATTATAAAAGGTACATATACTGATCCTTTATTGAACATTTAATTTCTGAAAATCCAAATAAAACCACAATAACATATAGTAAGTATACACAGTGCTACCTTCCCACTGAAGTTGGATGTTGTTTTCATATAGTCTTCTGCTTTCTGCAGACAAACAAGTACTTTTTCAATATCTAATGGGGAATTAAAAGAAAAAGGAGTGTCGATCAAGTGTCAATTAACCATGGTTAAACAACTATACAGAAAACAGAAAAGTGCTTATGAAATAATATAAAGTGTTCAAGAAAATTAGATACAGTTATTTCATGTTTGTAATCGATATATGTAAATAAGGTTATGTTTCAGCCAGCTTGTCATCCCAGTAGCTTTTACTGAATCACCCATCTTTCCCTCCATGATCTGAAAGGCACTTTGTTCATAACTAAATTCCCATATATATTTGGGCCTGTTCCTAGATTCTTCATGCTATTTATTCCTTTTCCAAAAACTTATAGTTTGGATTACTATAGCTTCATAATATATTGTAATCTATGGAAAGATTAAACAGATAGTAATGTCATTACTATTATTTTCTAGAATTTTCCTGAACATTTTCACACGCTTTCATTCCAGATGAATATCAAATTCATTTTTAAAAACAAACAAAACAGCATCACCACCATCTGTTTTCATTTTGATTAGGATTGTACTGAATTAGCATATTTCAGAAACTAAAACAATCACTAAAACATTTAATTTCTTTTTTAAGCACACAAAAAAATTTACAGCATGAAAGTTATCCCTAAACATTAAGAAATGATATATAATCCCAAAATATAAACATTAAGAATGATTTTTCTTAAGTTGTACAAGATATTTTGCAGGTCAAAATTTGTCAAAGACCAAATCTTACATTTTACTTGTATTTCCTCTACTTTTTTATTACCCTAATCTAGCAGTTAAGTAGTTACAAAAGCCTAGTCCATCATACAATCGCACATTACTATGCAAATTAAAATTTATGAATAATGCTACTTCCATATGCACTCCAGGTTCTGAGGCAGAAGGGTAATAATTCAACTCCTTGCAACCCCAACTGTCTCAAGTTCAGTTCCCAATCATTCCAAAAATTTAGGGAGTGGGAAAGGAGAATATTCCTCAAAGGTAAGAAGGTAGGTCAAGAGATTGAACTGTACATTACTAAGAATAAACCCCCCTAGTAATTAGAGCAGGAAACCAAGAAGCAATACCCATATGCATAGGACACTTAGAGAGCAAATGTTTTTTAAGTCTAGAACTACCTGCTCACTTACTACTTTCCCAGAAATAATTTTGAGAGTTTTTTAAAAAGGAAATAAATGAAAATGATGAAAACTTGTACCATACAGACATACCTTTACTTTCAAGTTTTTCATCCACTTTGACATTACCAGAGAATCCATTTACTATAAGACAGTGTTCGATGAGAGCTGGTCCATAGGCTACAAAAGCAGAGGGTATTATTTTTAGTATTTTCCTATAAAATTTAACATTCAAATTATAGTACAAATTTATATCCCAACATAAAAATAACAGCAATCAGTGGAAATAATAAGTATACTTATTTTGAAATATTGTTAGAAATGGCACTTTCAATATTTACAGAAATTGGAAATTACAATCAACTTACAGAAATCAGGGCAAGTTATAAGACTTTAATGGAAGTCAGCCACATATAAAAAGGATTATAAAACTATGACCAGGGAGGATTTATCCCTGGAATGCAAGGTAGGTTTAGCATTCAAAAAATTGGTTACTGTAATATACCATGTTAATTAAAGGACAAAAATAACATATAATTTCAACAGATGCAGAAAAAGGATTTGATAAAATTCCCTAAAAAAAACTAGGAATAAAATTAGGAATAAACTAGGAATAAAAGGGAGCACTCTCAATCTGATAAAAGACACCTGTGAAAAATCTACTTACTACATTGACTGCCACACTAGAAAAAGAATTTTTTCTTGGGATCACAGTGTTTTATTACAAAAACAACAAAAACTTCAAAAACAAAACGATTCTTTCTAATTTAACGAAAAATTTGGGTTTTTTTTTGTTGTTGTCTTTTTTTTTTTTTTTTTTTGAGACAGAGTCTCACTCTGTTGCCTGGGCTAGAGTGCCATGGTGTCAGCCTAGCTGACAGCAACCTCCAACAGCTGGGCTGAAGTGATCCTTCTGCCTCAGCCTCCCGAGTAGCTGGGACTACAGGCATGTGCCACCATGCCTGGCTAATTTTTCTATGTATTTTTAGTTGTCCAGCTAATTTCTTTCTACTTTTAGTAGAGACGAGTCTCGTT